>JBAMHZ010000097.1:1372428-1398607 GCA_037177395.1 Alpinia galanga | reverse complement strand
ATTCTTATCTTTCATAGTTTTGCATTTAGCAATACTTTGATATCCACTTAGTAAGAAAGAGAATGATGGAGAAATTTTCAAGGAAAAATATTTATAGTTACTCTTTGTGATAAAAGGTGATTATATTCGCCCCCAGCATACCTCACCGTCGGTCCCACGGCGATGGAGAAGAGAGATAAATTCATTAAAAAGCTATATCCCTTAACTAGTTAATTAGTGTAGCGGAGGAGTTCTGAGTCCGGATAGAGAGTTTAAATCCTTACTGAGAATTGATCCTTATACTCTTTATGGTAAATCTATACTATGCTAACTAGCAGACCATCCTATGGGGGATAAAAAAGTTACTCTTGGACTAGTCTCTTCTTCCTAATTCAACAATCATCGGAATTATTAATTAGCAATTTCTGTTGCTATTCTTAGATAGTTATTAAATCTAATTAGAAGTTGTAATGTTTTTATTTTTTATTTTTAGTTTTTATGCATGTAATTTTATTCCTGAATTTAATCTATTTGTTATTGTTATTTTTATTTTAAATTGAGTGTTTGCCCCTCATGAGGTTAAAATAAAAACAATAACATGGAAGGAGAGGTGCCGTTGTCTTAATGTGAGACAGCCAACTAGCCAAGCAGTTGCAGTAGCTTGTCGGTGAGTTAGTCTCCTGCCACAAAATACTATAAAGTGTCCCCATGGGGCACTGTGACAGCAGTAAAATTATATCAAAGAATTTCTAAGTACTGTATAATTATTTTTGGAATGTCTGTCCATTTACTGTATTAATCTTCAGTTGGGTATATAAAATATTTTCTGTAATTTATCTTCTCCACGTAGATTATGAGATCAAGATGAATTACTTTTTTTATCGAATAAAATATTAAAAAAATATTAAGCCTTCGAATTTTTTTTTATTTCTCCGTCAAAGTAACTCGCCTTTTCTATTCCATTTATTTTAAAATTAGATAAATTAAGGCAAAAATAAAGAAGGACCATTATTTTTTGTTATTACCGAGACTACATCCTGTTTTTTTTTTTAAATATCAAAAACATATTCATCTTATTTTTTTATTCTAAAAATATCTTTATTCTAAAACTATTATAATAACTTTAGTTATAATTATATCAAATAATTTTAGTCAACTGCTCTATGCTCTACGTTGTATTAATTTTGGTCAAAAATACTTCACATTATAACAATATTGGGTAAAATTATGATAAAAGCTATTATAATATTGTTTGACTAATTTTAATTGAATTAAAGTAGTTTTAATTGAATAGTTTGACCAATGTCAAAATAGTTTTGACTAAAATTTTACTAATTTTAAATTTTTTATAATAATTTGAATCAAAACTACAATTTTTTTTTAAATAAAGGATGTTTTGGCAATGGAAAAATAAAATAGGCCTCATTTCATTTTTTTTTTAATTTTTTTTTATGATAATAAACATAAAAGTTGTCCTTTTAAATTTTTTCCCCAATAAATTGATAAAAAAAATCAAATTTATAACCCATGAGTTCCAGTTGTAATATTTATATGCAAGTACTTGTAAATTTGAGTTTTTAATAAATTGTCCTCTATTTCAGTGGATGTAATTCTTTTTTTTTAATAATCTTTCTCACATACTTTATAATATAAATCTAGATTTAAAATTAAAGTTTGATAAATATAATTTTTTTTATAAACATTACTAGTTATTTGAATTGAGTTGAAAATTTTAATTTAGCGAGATAGATTGAGCAACTAATTTATTTTCTTATCAAATTATTCTTTATATATATATATAGAAAAAAAAAATAGATTTGGAATGTCCTTTTCATAAAAAAAAATAAAAGGACATAAATAATTAAAAATTAACGGAGGGTTTTTTTGGGGGTACTATTTTATGAGCTAATTGGGAATGAACAGGATAAAATTGGGATGAAACTAACAGAGAGCAGGTTTTGATAAATTTTGAAAATAAGAGTGATTTCGATAAAAATTTATAACCTTGGTCCTGTTTTAATAAGTTTCTAAAATAAAATATCTCGAGCAATGTAGATCAACTAGAAATTTTTTTTAATTACTGTTTAAATTTTTTCAAAATTTGTAGAAATACGACAAAGGAAATTGAAATTAATGAGAAGAGATATTCAAATATCATTTGCATTGATATATTTTTCATATTTAAATATAAAAATTACGAATCCAATATTTTGAAAAGGAAACATATTGTCAATGAGAATTCTTTTGGCAACTGTTCTAATAATTTTTTTTTTATATTCACTAATACAGTCACAAGTGTAAGCATATGTATCTACATTGGAACGATGCGTTGCACGTTTGGCCCTGAGCGATGTGTGTGTGATTTTTTTTCGGACGTTCGATCGAGATTATATAATAATAAGAAATTTACAGTACCTCGTCTTCACACTTCACACGCTGTCGTCGCTTTTATGCGGTGCTAGAGTAATAAGTATTATAGTCTATTTCTTAAATCGTTGGAAGTGCTGTCGATGTCTCTTCAGTTGGATTGTGGACGGATTAAAATTGGAATTCGGTTATTACAATTATAATTCGATCAGATTCTGACTGTATCATAGTTAGAATTCGGCCGAACAATAGTGGTGATAAGTAATAATCGTACAAGAAAAAATATTATATATTTTTTATTACTATGTATTACACACAGAACACTCAACGTGAATCACATAACTTATCAAACTCAATTAGTGAGTCACACAGCATATACGGCACCTGTGAGCACGACTGGATTACTCACGAATGAATTTTATATCCGTACATACTAATGTAAATAAAATCATAAAACATGACATGAAAAAAAAGAACAAAAGGGATTAAAAAAATTATCATGTCCCTGGATCTAAATAAATGGAGACAAAATACGGCAAGCTTCTCTCTGTTCGTACGCAGATAACCAAATTCAACTCTCAAAGGTGGCTCCTTTGCGTTCTCGCTCCCTGCTCCTGCACCTGCAGTCTTCTTCTTTTCTTCTCCTTCGGTTCCTTGTGTGCTAATGCTCACTGGTGACCTTCGCAGAGGCTGATGTCACCGTCTCTGAAGCATGATTACATCGCCTTCACGGAGCGCCCCTCCGCGGCGGCTGCTTCGCGGGATGGGGTTCTCAACCTCAAGGAGACGGAGCTTCGGTTGGGCCTCCCAGGGTCGGACTCACCCGACCGAGACGACAAGGTTGGCCTCACTCTCGAGCTGCTTCCACCTAAGAGCTTCTTCACCGGCGGGAAGAGGGGATTCACTGACGCCTTGGATGCGGGAGCAGGGAAGTGGGGCTTAGCCGCTGGTGGGGGTGGATCTGAGAAGGAAATGCCCAACGACGGCGCTTTGTTCTCTCCCAGGGGGGATGGGGCTGGATGCGGGAAGACGGCTGTGCTACGGAGTGCCTCCAAGGATGTCGGAACGAAGGCGTCTGGCCACGACTCGAAGCTCTCTGTGGGGAATTCGGACGAAAACCAGCGTGAAACTGCTCCTGCTGCAAAGTGAGTCGAGTAAACTGAGAATTTTTTGCCTTTTTTCCCTTCTTTTCTTCTTATCACTCTACTACGGTTTGTTGGGTATCATTTCTGGTTGGAAAGAGAATCCAATCCCATATGTTACATTTAAAATGATCTTATTATTTGAATATCAATCATTATGTTTGGCTTTTAGTGACTAAATGAGAAGTGAAATTCCATTTTTCAATCACATAGTATTGTTATTTTTTTTAACAGACTTCTTAGTCTTATGAATTTCCATGTATCGTCAAGCACAAATCCATGATTTGTGATTGGATTTTTAAATATTTTTTTTTAATATAATAGAGCTCTAATTTCTACTAAGCACATGGATCTACAGTATTGTAGACGGAAGTTCAAATCCATTATCTTGATCGTTCCAAATAAGCTAATAGTTGCATCGCTTGGCAGCTTGACGAACAATTTTTGGTTTCTGGGGGGAAAAAAAACTTCGCCCGTGTGCTTTTATACTTTTCTGTACTTATGAAAGAAAAACAGTATCGTTTGCTTTGTTGCCTCTTTTTGTGTTAATTATCTTAACTGATTTGACTCTTTCCTTTTAATCTTACACCAACTTCCGGAGCATCTTCGATCTGACTTGGTTTGTGTTGATCATGATTTTACTTGATTGGTAGAACTTACTTGAACCCATTTAATAGAAAATTTTGTTTACCCTCAAGTTTGATTATGAAAGAATGTCCTCGTAGTTGCTTTTTCCTGGTCTACATGGTTCGGAAGAATGTCCTTGTAGTTGCTTTTTCCTGGTCTACATGGTTTGGAATATTTGATCATCTTCTTCGTGTTTCTGATGGAGTCCATAATTAATTTTTCCCAGGCCCTATCTCAGCTCAATCATATTTAAGTTGCCATGCACATCTGTTTTTATCAACGCATGCATAAATTCATCTCTAACACTTTCAAGGATCAAATTGTTTCTGGAAATGATGTGCAGAGCGATCCCTTATTGATGCAACTGTCTGTTGATTGGTTTGTTCTGTGACAGGGCACAGGTTGTTGGTTGGCCACCAATTCGGAGCTACAGAAAGAACACAATGGCTACCAACCCACCAAAGAACAAAGAAGAAGTGGATGGAAAACCTGGGTTGGGTTGTCTTTATGTCAAGGTTAGCATGGATGGTGCTCCTTACCTTAGGAAAGTTGACTTGATAACATATAATGACTACAAAGAACTTTCTTTGGCACTTGAAAAGATGTTCAGTGGTTTCACCGTTGGTAAGCTCTTTCTCCCATTTGAAATCTTCATTAAAGATTTGCTCATGCATTTAATATGACAAGTTAATATAGTTAGAATCTCTTCTAAATATGCGACGGTAAACACACTTGTTCTGGACATCGAACTCTATTACAATTGGGTGACAACTGATAGATTTAAGGGTTAAATTATTACTAATCCCTCATTTTTTTGCTGTTTTATGCCTTCCAAGGAGCAGCTATATTAATTTGTCTTGCCTTCTGTCATTCATAAATGTTCTTCATTTCCTATTTTCATATATGTAGAACTTAAAATAAATGGTTTTCCCTCCTTTAGTGTCTATGGTTCTTAATTTTTGTGTTGGGACATTACTAACATTATCCTTTTCCCGTTCTCAATCAATCTCTCATCGTATGGTATAGTTTTTCTGATTACCAAACATCCTGTTTTGTAAGTAATTGGCCATGGAAGTAAGAAAATAGACGGATCAACTTTAGTTAATAGTGTCAGCCTAATCATCATATGTGCATCAGGATAGTAACCTGGATGGACCACACGGATGAATTGTAGAGACATGATCATACATAAGGTCTCCTACGTAGTACTATTATAGAGTTTACACTTCCATATATTTATATTTGACAGATGGCTTATTTGACTGGACGCTGACATCTCCTTTAGCTATCCATCTTGATAAAGCAGATATACCATGTTCTAGTGTTTCTCGTGACATGATATTCTGGCTATTGTGGCATATAAATAATACTTCTCGTTTTGGGGAATTTCAGGACATTGCAGTTCTCAAGGAATTCCAACCAGAGAAGGTCTATCTGAGAGCAGGTTGATGGATCTCTTAAATGGATCTGAATATGTTCTTACTTATGAAGACAAGGATGGAGATTGGCTGCTTGTTGGTGATGTACCATGGAAGTAAGTTGACTATTTACAGTTGTTTAATTTGTTCACGTGTAACTCTTGGAAAAATAAAATTTTGATTCAGGTATTTTGATGACATTTTATAATGGTTAAGATATTAAAGTTTCCTTAGATTAGTAGCCTCTCTCGCTTCTAAAATTTGTCAGATTCTGAAAGGTTAATTTTTCATTGTTGGCCTATTGCTATTCCAGGATGTTCACTGATTCCTGCAGAAGATTGAGGATCATGAAGGGTTCTGATGCAATTGGACTCGGTGAGTTCTGGTCATCTACATAATGCCAAAAGATATAATTTTCAAATATTTGAGCAGAAAAGAATCCAAATTTTTTCATACTGTTTCTAATTCATTATGGCATCATATGTGTTCTCAATGAAATATTATTATTCTCTTACAGCTCCAAGGGTCATGGAGAAATGCAAGAACCGGAACTAGGGGGCTTTAATTTCATACAGTAGCTGAAAGGTTCTTCTTGAGTCAGAAGTTAAGGGTTTTAATTAGCAAGTGGTTTATGTCTGTTATATATGTGGTTTGAAATTTAATATTGACTAAGACTGTTGTTGGCTAAGCTTTCTTGACATTGTTGGAGTCATGCTTTCTCTGTTAAGTCTAATCTCTTCTGTCTAATGATTATGTAAGTGTTTGCTTGCTTCTTCCACTCTTCATGATCCATTTTTACAATTATGCTCAATAATATGGCTAGGCATACCTTTTTTATTTCTTTTTCAAACTCGTATTTGAGATCCATTGAAGCATGCTCTTCTCAAGACTAGCACCAACCTTTGACAATAGTACATGAATTGTATATCATGTGAGTTGACTGCTTCTATTTGCTATGTTTGTGGCAAGTCACATGGTTGTCAATAATCCGTATGATAAATCGTCATCGTGCTGCTCTTGCTATATGTTGCCATTTGTTGAAGTTGGATTATATTCTAGTTCGAGATTCACAAGTGTAGCAATTCATTATGTTTATACATTAAAATGATATATATAGCTCAATTGTTTTGTCATTTTAAGTCAGAATGATTTCCACCTTAAATTCAATATTGTAAAAGAGTTATAGTTGTATGTACTAATCATGATGCACCTAAAGAGGGGTGGTGAATCTGAGATGTTAGACTTCCATTAGTCCCATATGGCCTTGTGGTGGTCCCTTATGTTATATATTTGAAAGATGTCCTTCTCAAATGAGCTCCCAATTCAATAGCAATCACTGCTCAGCGAAAGTCCCTGCCTGTCAAATTGTCACTTGTGCAGTCCCTGAGTTTGCATTCATCCAACGGAGCACGACTAGCAAGTCAATGAATGACCTTTATGGCCTGGCATGTTTAACAAGAAAACAAGTTATGGACTCTGAAATGTGTGTCCTATTCTTTTGCTTCCAAAGAGGCTTTGGCAGATTGATTTATTTGACTGTTCATCCAAAAGTTACTTGAAGAAATTCTATGCTACTCGTGCTATTGTTGGATCACTTTCGTGCAGGCTTTCTTTATCTTTCAGCATTAGACATGCATGTTGAAATCTGCCTCTCAGGCAGCTTTATCATGAAGCCTCATCAGTGGGGACCTCTCCTATGTAGCACAAGTTTTCAAGCTTGGTGAGTGTTCCCGAAAGATACCAAGGCCAATCAAAATGTAATTCTGGGGACAAGAATCAGTTTATTTAATCTTCTGCTTCTGGCTGAGTCATTGGATTGCCTTGATTCTTTGAATGACATTTTTTTTAAATCTTAGAACAGGATGCTGACTCTCTGCGTGTGGAGTAGATGTGATGGCACATTGGATTGAACTGTGGAGGGGAGAACTTTTTTTGTAATCCTTTGGTAGGGAATAGGGATACGCAAAATCTTTCCATGAAGAGGGACCAGCATCAAGTGTTTTATGCAATAAACACATTTCGCACTGATGGATAAAGATGCTTATAACTTGATTATATTCCCAAGAATGATTTGCTCCAAGCACTGAAATATATTATTGGGAATCAGGTCCTACTTGATCACTGAACAGTGTGACAAGATATGATGGAACCAGAGAAATTAAATGGGATCTTATGTGGGTTATTTAGTAGGGGATGTATATGGTGGCGTCAACGGGAGAGGGCCTGTTTGCTTGTGGGTGAGGGGACAATGTTAATTGGAAGCTGAACCAGAACCAAAGTTTTACTTATTTGTTTCTTATTTATTAGATATATAAACCAATTAATTGTTAATGCAGCATCTCCCCTCTGAACTCTGCCGACAGGCGTCCTTGTTTGCTGCAGTACTTGTTGGTCTTCATTACTGTAGGTATTCTCTTTAGTTGTAAGAAAAGTTCATTTTAAAAATCAAAATAGAAATAATAAAAAATTATTTTAGCAATCGTTTTAAAAATTAAATATTTCAATCTTTAAATTATAGATCTCAAATTAATTTAGAGATCCAATTAGCATTCAGTTTTAAAATTTAAAAATTTATATACTATTTTAATAATCAATATTAATTTTAATATTTATTAATAACATTCAAACATACTTAATTACAATATAAATACTAATCAAATTTAATTTTATTAATATTTAAATATACAATTACAATATATATACTAATCAAATTTAATTTTATTAATATTCACATGTATTCAAATTACAATATAAGCATCCTATGAACTTTGTTCTTTGGAGGTCATTTATAGTCATCTTGCAGCGTTCCGTCTTGCATCACCGCCTGATTGCATCTCCATCACGACCCTCTAGAGTTCAATTCGGGGTGTGTCCAATGAGGTCCACGATTATGGTGAACTTCACGATCAAACCATAGATATTGCTGCATCTCTATCGCATCTTGAAAAGTCATTATCTTAATAAGATAATCATCATGTCAAACATCACATGTAAATAAAATATATATATATATGTGAAGAATAAGACACTAGAATGTGATAATATGAACAATATTAATTATAAAATATTGATAAATGTGACAATGTGAATATTGATCCCAAAACACTAATTAATATGACAATGTGAATTATATAAATTAAAAAATTAGCAACTAAACTAGCATATAACACCAAGGAACTACAAGGTCTTATCAAAATAGTATTCTATATCAAAAGAAAATATAATGCACTTTTTAGATCATCAATTGGAGACAATTTAGTAAATTGATATAAAGTGAAATTGATTATTTTTTAATCTATGAATGCAAATGAGATATCCATACTATTATTAAATTTAGTAAATATATAAGAAAATTAAATGAAGAGACTATGTAAAGAGGTGTTAAAGACATTAGTCTCTCAAGATCCTAAATATTAAATATCTTTCAAATAAAAATTTATTTGGCTCGAATCCTAAAATTATAAGAAATTTATTTATCAAAAGAGCACGTTACTTTAAGCTTCAAAATCTTAGAATTTCTTGCAAAATAAAAAAAATGGAAATATAATGTGCCAACTAAAATAGTGATGTGTAATAAATAATCACGTACAAAATAAAATGATAGGATGAGAAGATATGTCAATGCAAAGAATAATACTCTAACAAATTATTAATGATTGTTAAAGGTCTCTTCGTAGCAATAATATTTTGATAAATAATTTGTTACCTTATATTTTGATGTATTAAAAACAATGTTAAAATGAGTAAGGATTACAAAGTCATGTAAATTTCGATCACAAAAAACAAGGAACTAATAAAAAAAAGGTGCTCATCTAGTGAGCAAGAAAAAGTATAACATATAATGGAATATAAGGCATATTGTCATACATGTTTGAATATTTTAATTAAATATTATTTTACCAGATCCCCCTCCATTGTCAAATTACTATTGCTCCTTTCCACAACAGCCGCAGGTGGATCATCATCCTCGCAGGAAAAAAATATTGGTAATCATTTTCAAAAGACTTTATTGCTGAGAGTATTAAGAATATAATTAAAGTTTTATATTAATAAAATATGAAAAAAATCATGTATTTATAAGATGAAAAGATATCTCCATTGGTATGAGACATTTTGGGTAAAGCTCAAAAATAAAATCATAAGGACTTAGGTCTAAAGTGGACAATATCATACTATTGTAGAAATATGTGAATTTTATAGGCACTAACATTTATAACTACCAAGGATTATTTCTTGTTCATTATAGTAAATCTATTACCGTGCTAACCACTTAATTAATCCTTCCATGGGGGCTAATTCATTCCCTCACGATGAATGTAAAGAATTGATAGGGATTGTCAAGATCATAATTTCACTATTTACTATAATGAACAGTATCCTTATGTCATCATAAATTGACATAATTGATATTATGTATGAATACTTATTACATGATATATTAGGATCAATTCTCTATTGATGCAAAATGTTTTATCAAGTTTTTTATTTTTCCATGCAAAAGGACCATTATATCAGGGTGAAATATCTATAATTTATCACCTTTAATTAAGCCAGGAGACTAGCAATGAAGGACGCCATTTAACATGGATATTTTCACATTTTATCACATGAATAATATCTTCATACAATCACAAATTAGAATAGTTGATAACTACATAAATACTTGTCACATGAAATTTTAAAATTAATTATTAGTGGGTGCAAATTGTCTCTTTAGATTCTTAATCTTCCTCATGCAAATAAATCAGTACCAGAGGAAAACCTTTCATAATTTATCATTAATCATTAAGCAACAAGTCAACTAGAAATAATATTTAATGCGAATATTATCGTATTTTAACACATGAACATTATCCTTATAATTTGCATCAATATCCTTGCTTTTTCCAACTTCTCCGGAAGGTCTTCCATGTGTTCGGCCATTTGGAAGTAGACACAAATGGTCCATGGTAGGCTCAAAAGGAGATGGAATATTATTCTTAGAAATTTGAAGATATAAAAAAACAGTATCTTGAAAATTGCTAACTCCTTAACCTGAAAAACTAGGTTAGGAGCTTATCAGCGTGGCCGTGAGGTCGCGACCGAGGTCGACATGGGAGAGGGAGGAGCGAGGGAGAAAGCATGATGGAGGAGGGAAGAGGGAGGATCGAAAGTGCAACAGAGCAGGAGGCGATCGAGATCAAGAAATCTGAGAAAATATGAGAGGGGAGAAGGGATAGACACGAAAGCACAGATACAAAAAATTAGGATTAAATCAAAAATTGATCTTTAAATTAGACATCTATTTTAAAATAGATCTCTAATTTAAAATTTGATTTAAAATAGAAATTTCTTTAAATTATTTAGAGATCGATTTCACTGAAATTGATTAGAGATTGAATATCAATTAATATTTAAATTAGCCTTATAATATAATTTTTTTATAGTGTTTATCTGACTGAGGGCTTGAAATCCTAGAATTTTACTTTTCTGTTGAGTTTAGCCCCAAAATTTATAGATCTTCGTCAACTGTAACAAAAGGTCAGTCTTGGGATTACAGTACAATGTTAAAATGTCCGGTTCAATTTTTTAAAAATTTCAATTTAATTTTTAGTCACAGTGCATTTGTAAAATTTTCCTCTAAATAAAATGATAAACTAGGAATGTCACAATTGTTAAGGCTGCTTATGTGAGTATTTCCTAGTGTACTTTAGTGGTTAATAGAGATCTATTAAATTCTTGTGTTGCGGAAGGATTTATGGAAGAGACTCAACAATCCTCAAAATTAATTGGATAGAAAATTCAAATATCCATTACTATAAAAATAAAATAAAATTGTCACCCAACAGTCAATTGATCTTGCAACTATTGTATACTTTTTGTCCAATTGAACGCCATATAGTATCTTGCAACTATTGTAATCTGAAAATTTTTATAAGCTTCAAAAATCAATTACTATTTATTCCCGTAAAGGCATATATAATTCTGTCATCAATGCTTCTTCCATGGGTGAATTTTCAGATTTTAATCCGGCAAAATTTATCTCAGTTTAACTGACATACTTGTGAGAATTGATCTTTGCTTATTGCTTTCCGGTCTCGAGAAGATTGAGGAGGAAAGTTACTTTGGATTTATCTTCTCGGATTACTTCAAAATATGCGAAAACAGGAATATTTTCCCTGCTTTACTTTTTGCCCGCTTCAAATCTTACAGGTTCACTGTTTCCCTTGGAGATCTCATCGCGAAGGGCAATCGCCACTTCTGATAATCACGACGAGTCGCATTTCCTTCAGAAACAAATTTGAAGAGATTTTTTAAGGACAATCTTTCCCACCCAAGCGTTAGAGGGTGACTTTAGTCGCAAAGCAACCCAAAGCTTATCTAATTCAACAAAGAGAGAGAAATTAAACAGAGACATAAATGTCTCATTTATTTCTTTCCGCGCTTCCCGTTTCTTGGCTGCTCGATGGGGACTTCTCGTGGCCAACGCATTCGGAGGAAGAAGACGGGCGGAAGCAAACAAAGCAAGCGTCGATGCTGCGTCGTCGACCAGGTGTTGGATCATATGCGTTTTTGTTGTTGAGGGGGCTTCACCTCCGCCAAAAACGTGCATTATGGAGTCACGGCGCAGGAAATGTAGCGTTGTTATTAGCTGGGACGTGGTTGGTCGACCACGCGGAGTAGTGAGGTTGGTCTACTTGATTCGGCTGAGATTTCATCCGACACTGGATCCAGGGATCGACTCGCACCGGGATGTGCGATCGCGGTTGCTCGTACTGTCCCCGAGCGTGACCCGACAAAATACGTAAAGCTGCGGCAGGCAGCTCGGTCCCACCGCCAGTGGCGGGGCAACGGGCGCTCGAAAGGGATACGAAAAGTAAGTAATCAACTAATCCACTTCATACCCAAAAACAAAACAAAAAAAACTAAGTAAAAATAATATGCAAATACAGACAGAATAATTAATATCTATAATCATTTTGGTTGAGATTTTTTATTATTTTAATTGACATTAAATATTTACATAAGTGTCTAGTAATTTGAAATTGAGTCAGAAATATTTAGAAGACGATATAAATTAATACTTTGCAGCTACATCGCTAATCTCAAGGACAAGATTTCTAATAATTCTTCCATGGGAATATGGTATAAAATTAAATGAATTTTTCATTCTGCCCGAGAAATCTAGCAGGATTAGCCTGGCTGGAAGCTACGACTTTGGGCCTTGGAAGATCGATCTCGGTGAAAGGGATTCTTGTTGAGCGAGAAGTGGTCTTTCGTGGCGCGCTGCAATATGGGCATGCATCGTTTTAAGCATTTAAGGCGTCCATTATTTATATTTAAATGTCTTACTAATTTAGAAGTTAGATCCAATTGTAATTATTTGTCAATAAAGAGAGAGTATTTTAACAACAAAATAAAATTTTCAAAAGAGATTTTCTATCCAATTACTTTTCATACGAGTATTTTTTTTTTTTAAAAAAAATCAAATCTCACTTCAATGACAATTTTTTATATATATAAAAAAAATCATTGATTTAAACTGCTACTACTTTAATTTATCAGTTGATTTGTAATACTTGTATATTCATTAACTCTCACTCAGCTCGAAATGAAAGATGAGATGAGATGAGATTCCAATGGAGTTGAATGAGGAATACCTTAATTTATAGATTCCCTGCAAAGTAATCCATGTGAGTGTAATCTGGATTAGATCTTCCATATTTTTCCTATCCAGCTCACGATATATCTTATCATGAACATCTAGTTCAATGTTCCATACATACTGAATATTATGCAGTAATAATTAGACACGATACAGTCTAAATTTCTTTTCCACTCGAGCCACTAATGATATCGCCAATCATCATGTTACCCAAACCAAGTGATCCAAACGATGATAATTATTTAAAAATAATAATAATAATGCGGGCAATTTGGTATTGTTTGTGAATGTGTTGGACCCTATTTAGTTTAGAATTTCTAAGGAATCGACAATCCCTCCCATAATAAATTTAAAGTTATAATTAACAAATAATTAATCCTATCGATAAACCTTGCAGGACCGGGGAATGTGGGTTTGATTGGATCCACTTTGGAAACGCTAGCTAGGTTAAAAAGTTAGACCAAAATTTTGGGCAATCTTTTGTTTTTTTATAGCCTATTTGGCTTAATTAAACCAAGGTGCCAGCTCATGTTGATTAGTTCTAGCTAGCAGTTCCCTCAAAGGTAGTACACCTAATATTCCCTCCATCACAATGGAGGTGCAAAGGAAACTTCTTGATACTATATTCTATTGTTTGTTCGATATGGCCATCTACTTCAACTAGCTTTTTCGAATTGTTTAAGTGCATCTCTCGAGAAGCATGGATCTTATGGCATTTAAATTAGTATTTACCAAACAAATAGTTAAGTGTTTTGTATCTTTTTAATATAAGAGTCATGTTGGCCCATCTTTGGCAAATGAATTTAATCTTAAAATATTGAAATTTTTTAAAATAAGATTCTTGTTAGTCCCTATTGTTTGATCTTATTAATTATGTTCTCAGCCCTTCGAGTTTACAGTTTATATTAAATTGAATTCTCTTGGTTGCATTAGATTTTTTTTATGAGTCAGAGTCCAATTAATTTAGAACATAAAGAACCAATTCATAAACTAAATTTAAGTAATTACGCTGTGACATCCATGTCTATTTATTAATTTTACATAACATGAAGTAATAAACTTGTATGTGTTCGGTTAAACAAAATATTAATAGTAAACTACTATACTTAAATATATTGGATGATCATGTTTGCGTTGATTTTTAACATTGATACCACGTCCATATCATCGCATTAGTTATCCATCATTGAAGAAATAATGCAATACAAAACATCTTTTCAAAAAAGTTAGAAGAACCTAATTGCGAGGAATATTTAAGTATAATTACATTAAGATCATGGGTAGATAATGATAAAACATTAAATTTTAGGGCCTAAACCAAAAACATTTTCCTTAAGGATAACAAATAAAAAAAATGCACATCGAGAATAAGATATCGCACACTTCATTGGAATTAATGGTTTCCACTCTTGCAATAATTGCCTTGTACGTAGTGGGAACTTCTAATTAATTAAAAAGAAGTCTTCCTCATCCTTCCTCTCCCATAATTAGGATTTTTGCTCCTTCGACTACCTCGAAGAAGAGAGAGAGAGAGAGAGAGAGAGAGAGAGAGATGAGGAGCTACTTTGGGCAGTCAAAGAAAGGGAAGAAGAGCAACTCATCAGCGAAGCAAATTAGGCAGCCTCAGAGGGGACTTGGGGTGGCTCAGTTGGAGAAGATTAGACTCCAAAATGAGATGATGGTTGATATAAATTAATTACCGATCTCAGTCTATTACAATTGCATGGTTTATGTAGATCCATCCATATGCAGGTCTTTTTTGTTCTTTAATTGGCGTTTAATTGTTCCATATATATAAGCATGTAATTTAAGCAGGATCTGAGAGGACAATTTGCATATCCTGATGCATCATCTCCTTCCACATCATCTTCTTTCTTCGGAGCTCTTCCTAGCTTTATGGTATGAGAATATTCATCTTCACTAAGCATAGTTGCTTTACACCTTTTTCTTTCTCACTTTCTTTCTTTCTTTTTTCTTAATGATCTATTGTTGTGCAAATTGATTCAAGCATGTCCATAGCTCTATAGTATGGCCTAGGTTTTCTTGAAATAAGACTAAAAGGAAGAAAAATATCAAAACTCATACAATTTAGTAATTTGGATATTTATCCTTGATACTGGTCAATGAACAAGGCTCACAACTTTTTGGAGTTACAAGAAAATCTTGAAAAATTTATCAATAAGATTCATGCTATAATTGTTTTTGATAGTTTCAAAAATGTAAAAAAGAGTTACTCGAATGTATGGCATTTAGAGACAACATCGTATTATGGAGATGAACAATATATCTTTTCTATTTGAGATTAGATTTTATTAGGCTGTTGAGTCGTTCTTAAATCTTACATCTTTTTCTTAGATGAGTGTATTCAGAGATTTCTGATAAATCTCGAAGCTAGTGCTCAGTTAATTAGTTAAATCTTTCGTAGTTTAATCTGAACACCATATTTTTTTTTATTTAAATAAAATGCTTCAATTGAATATTGTTTCAGATTGGATTTGAAGGTTCCACGGAAATCTTATATGGTGAAAACTTTTCTGGTGCAGCAAAATGGTGTGCATCTCTCTCTCTGCGCCTGTGTCTATCGTATTATTTATAATTATTTAAAAGAAAAAAAAACATCATAGGTCCTCGAACGATTCAAATAGTCATGCACTGCTGTTCATCAACGAACAAGACAATGAGGTATCAAAATCCTCACAAAATGTAAACATTTCACCTTGTATTTCGTTAACTAATCGATATATAGATTTTATTTTGGATTGGTCCATTAATGCAGACGAATGAGATGCGGCACGATCAGCAGCTTCAGCACTCAACTGGTTCTAAAGGCCAAGACTCCGATTCAGCACTAGATTTAGAGCTAAAATTATCTCTGTAACGTTAATGTTTATTATGTATATTTTATTGAGCGTCGATTTGTTATTGTTGTTGTTGTTGTTGTTATAACTGTGTGATAGTTCTTTCTTTTCTTTCAACTTATTTACTTTGTACCACATCGATGATAAATGCTCCTATACAATCTGCACATCCCAAACAATTAGCACAATACAATCTGCATACATCACTTAAATCAAACATGATATACCGGCAATATGCAGATCCCAACCAGGACGACAGACACGTAATGGGAACATTCCGATCGAAAATATCACCGAAACTCCAGCACATGCTATGGAAATATCCCGATTGAGAATATCCCCAGAAGCTCCAGCACTTATATACTGTGGGAATATCCCTACATTTTCAATCATTCGCATCCCCAAATGATTTTGATTCCGTACTAGCTAGTGTCAAAACTTGCTTAACGGTCCGAGTTGCTTGATGTCTATGCTTCCTCTTTATAGAGCGACTGCTACCGCTCGTCTGCAGTCTATTACTGAAAATTGCATTAGCGTTAACTGTACTTTGTGGAATGTGGCGACAGCAGGTTTTTGTTGGATTTTCTGTATAGCAAGTTTCGTAAAGAACTATTTAAGTCGACAAATTTGCATCAATTTATCTATGCAGTCAGAGAGAGCTTACAGTATCGTGATATTAGTAATATCATCACCACTGATTCTTTTTCTTTCTACATGCCAAATTCAATCTCTCATGTATAAAGTGTAAAGGAACTAGAGGAATTGGCCTTTGTCTGAAACTTCAAATAATGCAGACTTTTGGATACCAAAATATTGATTTGTGTTATGATTCTAACATCCCGAAGCGTTTGCAGAGGATAGATTGCAATGGAAAGGTGTTTGTTTTTCTAGTCCATTCTCTATTTATTGCTCATGCCGATAAAATTTTGCTCATTGAACATATTTCCTTCAATATTCGGTAGTTTCATTCTGGGGCAACATTCCAAGGCCACGATTTATTGCTCTAAATCTGACCACACAGCCACTCTTGACTTGATAAAAAAGGATAAACTATTTGATATAGAAGTGCTTACTGTCTCAATTACATTATACGCAAAACCCTACAGTAGGAACTTCCAAAATCAATTCGGGACTTCCAAATTGTTGCATCAATATGATAATTAACTTCAGTTGTAGCCATCAATAATCTAATTAGCATTTGGGCCTTTTGACATCTTTGAAGAATCAATGAACTATCTTCCATACTTTGCATCTGTTGTTATTTTTAGAGAAACGACAGAAAAAGCCCTGTCACTGAATTGCAGTCTTCTGCAACCAGATCTGACATGCTCTTTACCTCTTACAGGATTAATGGAGAATGAACTTCTATGCATGTAATAATCTAACCTGAGATGCCCACGTGTTTCTTACGTTCTGACGTTTTAGAACTTCAAATCTTGTTTTGGCTTAAATCTTGGGCACGTTTTTTGATTAGGCAACTAGAGCATGTTGTATTACGTTAATGCGAATTGCCACATTTCATTGAATGAAATTTATTGTACATAATGTGTAAATCATGTCTCCATTAACATGCAAATGAATTTTAATTGTTTTTTTAAAGGACTTTGCTGGCTGTCATCTTGGCTCTTGCTCCCTCCCATTTAACTATCTGAAGTTGCCTTGGTAACAATTAATTTTATGCAAAGCTATATGCATGACCTACTAGTTTAATCTCATGATGGAAGAGGTTTGGCCAATGCGGGAGTTTATAATTAAAGTCTGCATGAGTGAACTATCGTCAATTTAGGCTTAAGCATTTGGCCAATGACTAGTTATATCAAGCTGATGAGGCTGTTTTCTAGTTTTGATGGATTTGTTAATTATAATGAGTATAAACAAGTGTTTTCTTATACATGGTGAGATATTTCAATTGAAAAAAGGACTGTGGTTGTGGTGGAGTCACGATTGATTGGTCTTTCTTATTGTCAATTTTGGATAATTTTATGTTATGAATTAGATTTGCTCTCGTTTAGGACATCAAATCTTCACTGTTTAATGTCAGGCTATATTAATCTGCCCAAATGAGGACTGACTGGAGCATTGAACGTGGAAATATGTATTTTGAAAAGATAGCAAATATGATTTTCTATGGGTTGAAGGTGTAATGGATCTGTAAGTTGTTTCTTGTCACGTGATTAATTGAACTAGCACAAGATGATCAAATCTTTGTTATCTTTTGAACCCTCAAATTACTAGGAACAATTGTCATACTGGAACAATTTGCTTGAACTTTTTTTTTTTTTGTTTGTGTGTATATTGCTTAGTTGTAGTTTAGTTGAGTTTATTGCTTATTACGTACATTCTAACTTTGGCAGGCATCTCCATGTTTTTATGACGCATCCCATCAGTTACCGGCCTGATATGCAAATGTTTCCTGTTTGCATGAGACAAATGGCTCAACAGGATTTTCTTGCGAACTTGCATTTCAGGAACTCTAGCTTGATTGAACTCCTTTCTCCTTAAAAAATGATTTATTGGAAAAAGTGGTGAAAATTCTCGTTGCATTCTTTCCTGTGAATTACTCTTTCTTCATGCTAATGTCTGGAAAATTCTGTCAGTGAAGACTATTATACCAATTTACGTATCAAGGTAATAAACTGAGCATTAATTGTGAAATTGATGGTCTTCGTCCGATTTTGTATGCAGCAGCTTGTGCAGTGACAATGTGACAATTACCTAACAGCAGCTTGGAGGACTCATCGTGCTTCCTTCCCCCTGAAATCCTTGGCATATGGACACCCTGCGACTCCCTACGCCACTTCCACGGTTTGTTGGATAGTTGCATATAGTTACTTGATAAGTCGTTTCTTGCATGTCAACTAGCCGAAATTAATTCAGTAATCAGAAGCTTTGTTGGAAAAACAGTGAGCCAAAGTTGAAGATACCGCCATAGCTGCTTTCTGAACTTGGACAAATGCCATTACATAGGAAAAAAAAATACTTGACACCATACTTTATATTTCCTTTTCTTTCTTCTCTTATGGTTAAATACTGAATTGCGAAATGTTGCAATGTCTCTTGATCCAAGGTTCTAGTTGATTTTCTAAAAGTTTCTCAGATTGGTCAGAGAAGCAGTGATACTAGTGCCAGATTATATATGTTGCTTCCTAATTTACAGATTGCAATAGGCTTCATGTCTCCATTGTGAGTGGACCGCAAAATCTACCTGCACCATCTAGCTAACCAAAGCGAGTTAATTCTTGTGAACCTCTTCTCCATCCGCTCACTGCTTGACCTTTCAACTTCATCTTGCTCTCAGCAATTAACAATGTGTTAAACTAGTTGATTGAGCATGGCCTAATCAATTTTCTGTTCCTTTAATCATATTTTGTCACCTTCCTCGGTTCAACCTTTTCTTTTCCACCCTCCTGGAGTCAGTTTTAACCTATCCAGCCTCCATTTCCTTTCCCAGGAAATTATATATGGTGCTGCATGCTTATGGAGTGGGGTTTCGTTGGCCTTGGAGTTATTCACTTGAAGGTCTACTTGCCGCCATCGCTTACATAAATAGCAGATGCTGTTGGTTTCTTCTAGTGGTAGCATCTGTTTTCCCTTGCTTTTGATCTCATGTAGACTGAATTATTTATTTTCAACGTCATGAGCTTGCTGCAGTTTCTTATTTCTTCTAACAGGAATTTGCATCATATGTGGCTCCAAATAAATCCGTGTACAGTGCCTCATTTCATGCAAGGTATTCTGTCACGGTCAGTCTCTTGCTGCCAGAACTAATCATGTAAAGGCAACTGATGAGATGTCCTCCTCTTTGGACACCCCATGCTTGATTTTCAGCTTCCAGTTCTGCAAATGGTCCCAAGTGCAAATGTTACCGGGGCAGGAAGAAATTGGAGCTTCCAATTTAGGTGAAGATGGTGATTGGCAATTGAAAATGTTCAACTAGTGATGCTTTCATAATCCTTTTTTTTTTTCTTTCTTTTTAACTCGCATCTGTTTTCCTTTCTTTTCCCTACCAGGTAGGTGGAATGCCTTTTTGCATAAATTTTTCATGTCATATGTATTCTGGCCTTATTCTATTTAATTATTTTATTATTTTTTAAAATAAAAAATATATATTATATATGAAACCTGACTCCACTTATTCCAATTATTACCTCCTTTACACGAAATTTCATATGCGCTTGTGCTGTATTTACTATGTTAACCTTGTGCTCACTCCCTTCCATTATTTGGATCATCAATCATCATTCATCAACCTCCAAAGGCAAAGCGAACCGCAGTCTGCCGACACTTCCAATTCCCCGCTCACGTGACTATGCTTAGAATCTCAGCGACTGCGTGATAACAACTTGCCTATCTCACACCAAACAGGAATCGGGTTTAAACGATTACGTGTCATCATCTTGTTAATGTCACAAATGTGATCACTTCGCGGTGGTTCACTTTAGGTTTGCATTATATTCGAGGTTAGACAGCGGATCCAGTGGGAGGTTGTGACGTTTATCCTTCACTCGTTCGTTTCGCTCTTTGGTGGGGGAGTGAGAACTTAGCTTTCCTTTTTCAATCCTTTTGACTTGGCGTCCGAAGCAAAGCTCGAATCTTTGAGCGGAATCCTAGTGTCGCCAATGGGTAATTGCTGAATACGTTCCTTGATCTTACGGTTTCTTTCTCACGAAAGGTTTGGAGATTAATGATTTTTTTTTTTTGTAGTTTACTTCGACCGTCTTAAGGATTTATGGTGAAAGTTTCAAATTTGACAGTTTTTCAAGCTATTTACGAAATCGAGTAGAGTAAGATGATGCACACCAAGTCGGAGTCCGATGTTACGAGCTTAGCGCCGTCCTCCCCGCCTCGGTCGCCGAAGAGACAGGCGTACTACGTCCAGAGCCCCTCGAGGGATTCTCACGATGGCGACAAGTCGTCGTCGATGCAGGCGACGCCTGTTTTTAATAGCCCCATGGAGTCGCCGTCACACCCTTCGTTTGGACGCCACTCGCGGACCTCTTCCGCGAGCCGATTTTCCGGGCCCTTCCGGTCCTCCTCGGGCCGGAAAGGCTACAGGAAGAGAGTAAACGACAAGGGGTGGCCCGAGTGCAATGTGATCCAGGAAGAAGGATCCTATGCTGACCTAGATGACGAAAAGGGGTTAACTCGACGCTGTCAGATTATTCTGGGCCTTGTAAGCTTCATCCTCTTGTTTACCCTCTTCTCTCTTATCATTTGGGGAGCAGCTCGGCCATATAAACCAGAAGTTGTTGTCAAGGTATGCTTCTTTAAAGATTATTGTGTTTAAATTGTATTGTTGTTTCAATTCATGTTCCTATAATTTGAAGATATACTATATTACTTTATTTGGAAGTTTTTTTTTTTTTGTGTATTCATTAATGGTTACTGCAAAAAAGATTACAGCTTGTGAATCTAAATTTTTTTGGGTAAGCTTCTTCATTTAGTGGAACTTAGGAAGGGCAATATTAGCACTCTGTAAAAAATCACATTGTTGATTTGTTTGAAATCTAAATTTATGAGCAATACGATATGGAATGTTGCTGAATTTGTCTTCACTTATAACCAGTGAGTTGGAGTTTAACAGTAGATATGGGGAAGATTAACAATTACAGAAATTACATTGAAAGTTGAAATGGTTTTTGAACTAATCACTTTCAGTTTCTGCAGTTGAAGGACAAAATGGTTCATCACGTAACTTCTAAATTGATATAGTCCCGTATTGTTGCCTCTTTTTTTTTCCCCTTCTGAACTGTAAATTATTTTTTTGGTGTTGGGACGCAAGATTTGCTGGGCAATATTGCCTTGCATTAGCTAGGGAGTCTCCAATTTCAATCTTGATCATCAAGTATCATTTTATTTAGGACATGCCCTAGCAAATTCTGATGTTTACATAGGTAACTAGGTATTGTGCAAGTTCTGTTGTTATGTGTTAAGAGACTTTCAGAACTTTGAACCTGCTACATGATTTAACATTCCATTGAACTCTCCTCTTAAACCAGAGCTTGTCAATGGATGACTTTTACGCTGGAGAGGGTACTGACATGACTGGTGTCCCAACTAAGATGGTCACTGTCAATTGTTCGGTGAAGATTAGTGTGTACAATACTGCTACAATGTTTGGCATTCATGTCACTTCAGGTCCAATCCGTCTCAAATTTTCAGAAATCACGATTGCTACCGGAGACGTAAGTTTCTCATTGAATGTTGTATTTGATCATATGCAACGCAGTATTATCTATCCTTCAAACTGCATTATGAAGAACTAGAACTGGAACATTACGGAATCTGTAAGCCATGATGAACGCAATCATTTTGGTTGCTGATTATAATCTCTGTAAGCCTTCTCATTTCTGAAGTACAATGGTCAAGTTACATATGAGACCCAAACTAAATCTTCCCTGGCTGTTGATGGTAGTTTTTCCCATTTAATTCTTTTTCGCTTAATGTTCCCTATATATGTCCACAGAAAAGATATGCTTCAAATGTTGCTAATTATAGTTTGAACAACTCTATATAGTTCTTGGAGGAGCTCATTCCCACTTTTTTTTAATTTTTTTTCTGATTGCAGTTGCAGAAATATTACCAGCCTAGAAAGAGTCACAGGACAGTATCAGTTGTGTTGCATGGAGAAAAGGTCCCATTGTATGGTGCAGGAGCCGGCATGGCTTTAACCAGCACCGGTGGAGCTGTCCCCTTAACTCTGGACTTTGATGTCGTCTCGCGGGGTTTTGTGATTGGGAAGCTGGTGAGGGTGAAGCACCATAAGCACATTTCATGCCCACTTGTCGTTGATTCAAGCAAAAGCAAACCTATAAGGTTTTCCCGAAATGCCTGCACCTATTTGTGAGCAGTGTAGCTGATACGGTAACTGGCCGAACAGCACAAATTCTGTCGTCGAAATGAGACCAAGTGAATTTGACCAAAACGAAATGAGAGGAAAAGAAGGTTTCTCACTAATGCCAACCAATGTTCTGGTAATTAATTTGGTTATCCTAAAGAACAATATTTGATTTCTTAGAGTATGCTTGATGCTTTTGTTATTAGCAGCCCGCCCTGGTTGTTTAATGATTGTAATAATATTTTTAAAGTTCAGAATAAGATCCTTTTGTTTGGAAATAGCATTCTTGATGTCTTAGGAATCATCTGACATTCTTTCTGGTCTCGAATTTAAAAATCAATGAGGTGGTTCTTGTCTATTCGGATCTGACAAATTGCATCAGCAAAACATAGAAATGAAGAAAGAGCGACGAGTAACCAGTGGACTTGCTGGCTAAGTCTTCCATCAGGACTAGTAATCCCGTATCAACAGAGAAAATTCCTTCGATAATAACCATCAATAATAAGGTGATCTTCATCTACAGGACTAGTAATCACGTAAATATTATGGTTATATATAGAAATATTATTTTATATAATTTATCCATGAACAGTTTCACGATATCTTTGAATTTAAAGATTAAATTATAGTATACAAACGATCAGACGATAAAATGTGTTGTATGAAAGATAATATTCCTTTGGTTATATATATATATAACAGGAAAAACAAGAATTAAGTAATAGTTCAATATGGTTGTATTGTTAATTTTTATTTCTCAAATCGTATTTTAATATTAATAAAAATTTACATATTTTGTTCATATCATTTATTAAGATACAAATCCCGCACTCTTTATATCAGAAATCAAACTGTTGAAGAAATACATTTCATTTCAGCATGTGATCAGAAAGACATATACATCATAAAAGAATCAAGCTATTAGTCATTTATTGAGTTGATGAAACGAACATCTAAGAAAACCTGTTAAATGTTGTCCAGAATATCAAATTTGGTTTTCTCAGCCGTAGAACAAGGTTGGGATTTGCACTAGAACTGATGCAGGAGGTTCTCACAAATTGCTGCCAAAACCATCATAGTTGCCTCTCTTATTTCCCATCTCTATTTCTTGTGTTTGTTGACCTTCACTGCTTGGAGGCGATGGAATCTGACCGTATTCACTGGCTGGTGCACTGTACTCGCTGCTAGCGAATTCTTCTGTGGTCAGTGCCATTTTTGTGAACTTCATATCCTTGTGCTGATTGGAATCGTAATCAGAGCTGCCGTGTGAACTGTAGAACCTGCTGTGACCGGGTCTAACGCCGTCGTTTAAGTCATCAAGAGATACATCACCTTCTAAAGCACGGACAACCTATGGATTACAGTCAGTGGTGTTAGTGAAGGGTGGACAACGTTGCAGTGACTGAGAGAGGTAACGTCAATCATGAATATGCAGAATGCAAACACCAGATGCAAGCCACAAATTGAGGATGTTATACAATTATAAACTTTAATAAGGAACATATTTATTAAAAAAAAAAGGCACAGTGAAAGATAGAGGCAGAACCTGACTCATTCTTGGCCGTCGATGTGCTGAGTGACGAACACATGCAGCAGCACAGGCAATCATGCGGGCCATCTCATTAGGGTTATAGTTCATTACCAACTTAGGATCAACAAGAGCATCATCATAATTGCCGTCTTCAAGAGCTCGAGTAAGCAATGGCCTTGCCTGAAGTTACAAGAAACAACTGAAGGTAAGATGCAAAGAGATGACTAGAACAAGATAAAACATCAATGCAAATATAAATACTAACCCAATCAACCAAGCTATCATCCATGTAAGTTTGGGATTGATCAACAGGGCGGCATCCTGTGATTAGCTCTAGAAGCATTACACCAAACGAGTACACATCTGACTTATCTGTCAGTTTGCCCGAAGATGCATATTCTGGTGCCAGATAACTACAACAAAGCAGCGTCCACAGGTTAAATTGATGTCAAAGAAATTTATACTATGGGAACTCCACAGAGCATTTAGGTCCCAAAAGATTCCTGCTCGCTAAATGGATGAAAAGAAATGATGCAATGGAAAACATAGGTCAGTAACCTAGACAAGTGTTACAATTAATAGTTGCCTCATTAGATGTAACGTCAAAAGTACATGTGGAAGTGCAATGACAAGAATGAAGCTTACCCAAACGTTCCCATGACTCTCGTGGAAACATGGGTGTTATTATCAGAAGCAAATTTTGCAAGCCCAAAATCTGCAACCTGAAAAACATAAAATGTATACAAAATTAGAAAACATAATGGCTAACTAACTAAAAATAAGTTACCAGAAAACATGATACAGCAAAACTGCTGGCCGATAGGGAGGTTTCTGTTGGATGAAACTCGTCCGGAGGCGGAGGCAGGGACTGTTGGATGAGGCAGGGAACTGTTGAGTAGCTTAAGCTACCGAGGCCGAGTCTGAGAGGCTGAGCCGAGTTGCTGAGTTGAGTTGCCGAATTTGAGAGGTTGGGCTGAGCTGCCGAACTGAACTGCCGAGTCTGAGAGGCCGAGCCGAGTTGCTGACTGTCGAGTTGCCCAAGCCAAATTGCCGACTGTCGAGTCGCTCGAGCCGAGTAGCCGACTGCCGAGCTGCTCAAGCCGAGTTGCTGATTGCAAGTTGCCCAAGCTGAGTTTTCGATTGCCGAGCTGCCCGAGCCAAGTTGTCAACTGTCAACCTGCCCAATCCGAGTTGCCGACTGCCAAGCTGCCCAAGCAAAGTTGTCGACTACCGGTTGCCCAAGCCGAGTTGCCAAGTTGCCCGAGCCGAGTTGCCGACTGCCGAATCGCCCGAGCCAAGTGGCTGAGTCGCAGTATTACCAAGTAGATTGCTTGGAAACTGAAAAGCTAAACGCAGATTTTTTAAAATAGATTCGTCCCACCTCCGTGGTGCTTAGAAGTCAGCACGGGACGTCTATTTCTCAAGATACAACAGCGAAACCATGATTTCCACCAAGCACTAGCGATCACGGCCAACTGAAATGCACCTGAGTGCTATCACAAGGATTATGCCGAGTGGAAAAATACTCGACAGAAAAAGAGAAAGAAAGAGAGGGGATTCAAGTGGATGGATTATTCTTCACCGTCCTCCTCTTCTGCTCAAGACTTAGGCTCCTTTTATAGGAGTCCTCCCCAAAGCTGGCTGAATAACAACCATTAAATCATTTTTATTCGCCGCAGTGAAATGTCAAACGTTTCAAACGGGTAAAACGAATTTTCATTAATCATCATTAATGCATCCGTTACGATTAAGCAAAAAATAATCCAAATGCACA
>JBAMHZ010000097.1:1362122-1372328 GCA_037177395.1 Alpinia galanga | reverse complement strand
GAGGAACGTTCCCTCAAAGTTTCAAACGATCCAACGGTTGAAATTCAAGAAAATATAATTCTTCTATAGCCACCTTAAAGAATTCCGAAAATAAAATTTTATTTTTCTTTCTTATTATGAAACAAGATTAACGCTCTGATACTGTGCAAATAAAATAAAGAATGCAAAACATAATACAAAGCCAAGGAGAGAGATATAAAAAAAGAAAGAGACGTTAGCAAATTATATTCTAAAATCTTATATTTACAAAGAAAAGAAAATTATAAATATAAATAGACAGCAAAATTAATTACAAAAAGACAAATCTACCTTTACTTAATAATAATAATCAGCTATGCTAACAGATCTAACCTTTCCCTGCCAATCGAGGCGGCGGTGGAGCTCCATAATAATGAGGCGTCGGCGACGCCGCCCTGCGCTTCTTTCTCCAACGAAAAACGCATACGAAGCTAAGCAGCAAGAGGATCGCAACCCCGCCAACCGCTACCGCGATGACAACAGGCGTCGAGATTGAGCTAGAGCTCGACGGAGATGCAGAAAGCGAAGAGGGAGACGGCGGAGACCTAGTAGATGGCACTTGAGGCGGCGATCGAGAATGTGGAGAAGGTGGAGACGGGGGCGGGGGCGGGGGCGGGGGCGAAGCGGATGAGGACGTCGGCGGGGAAGGCGACGAGGCTGATGGGATGGAGGGGGACGGAGAGGTCGAGGGAAGGGGCGGGGATGGGTTGGCGGGGAAAGGCGGAGTGGTGGGTGGAGGCGGGGACGCCGGAGGTGAGGAAACGGGGATCGTTGGGGGAGGGGCGGATGGGGTGGCGGTGGGCGGGGCCGCGGGGGTGGTTGGAGGAAGGGTGGATTGGGGAGGCGTGGCGGGGGTAGCTGGAGGCGGGGCTGTAGGAATGGTAGGGGGAGGCGCTGCAAGGGTGGATGGGGGTGGGGCGGCAGGAGCGGCCGGTGGAGGGGCGCCAGGGGAGGCGGTCGGCGACGGGGAGGAGGACATGGTGGATATGTGCGGCGAGTGCAGAGGTGGATTCCTCTCCTCCGAGGTGAGATTAAAAAAATACTCTACGTCGTAATCATTCTCTCAGGTATGGACTATAGACGACGGGAAGAAGTAAAGAGAAGTGGAAGCAAAGAAAACAAAATGACGAAGATGAGCCCGCTTTTTCTTCCACTGAACGAGTTACGAGTAAGAGATATTTAGCACAAAGGCATTTCTTCTAAATTTTCAGAATAGTACAAACAAAAAAATATTATAGCTTAAAAATATCGCAGTTTAAATTTATTATTTGTAATTCTGTCAAAAGAAATAAGAATAAAAATAATTTTCTATGCGTGATATTCCACCTAAGTAAGCATGTAAAAAAGTCGATTAAAAATCGGAAATTGAATTGTGTGACAACGAGTGACAGTTGACTAATATGAAAAAGAATTGAATGAAACATGTGGAATCTCGATAAAAATAATTGCCAAAAATAGAATGCGAATGTGATGTGGAATAAACTCACTTAGCTCCAATGCTAAGCACATGTAATTATCCCAGGAAAACTTGACTTCTTTGGCCAAAGAAATAACAATAACATTGACTTAATTTCTTTAAAAGTCATTGCATTTCATATTTTTATTTGCCAAATAGATCGTGGACTCGGTTCCATTTTCGCTTCGCGATAGTAGCTGTGAACACATTATTGAAAGGAATTTATCTTATCACTTGTCCAAATAGCAAATTATTTCATGTGGTCAAGAACCAAAAACGCTTTGCAAATTCGGGTGCGTTTGGTTTAAGATAATCACGTATAATTTTGATCATATAATTAATTACCTAATCAAAATTATAGGAAATGAACTATAACTTAGGTTGTTTGATTCAAATCTTAAGTAATTCAATAAAAATTTATTTATTTGAATATTTTAAAGTATAACATAGTGTAATATTTTACTATATTACCCCTGATTTAATTATAAGATTTCATTTACTCTGAAACATTATTATTATTATCGGCGATCAGCGGTGGTCAGTGATTGACAATTGGTGACCCACGATCGGTAATCGGCAATAGTCTGCGGCAGGTGACCGGCTGCGATCGACGGGCGACGGCGTCCGGTAGCGAACAGCGTTCGGTGGCTAGCCAATGGTGGTGGCTGCGGCGATCGACAGTTGGCCGGTGACCGGCGGCCAGCCAACAGCGGCAGCGCCGGTGGCCGATCGACGATCGCGGCCGACTTGATAAGAATATTTTATCTCAGATGGTAAAAATAAAAAGATAATTTTGAAAAAAAATTATATAACTCCGAGAATCAATAATTCTTGGAAGTTTTTTAATTTTTCCATGCATAACTCTTTTCTGACGTGACATGATATATCACACATTCTTCGTCATGTGATAATCATTTAAATTTTAAATCAAACGAAATTTTTATTAATAATTTTAAATAAATAATTAAGTTTATCAATAATTACTTTTGAACTAAATGGACTCTAAATATAATGTGGCCGCTTACCAAGAAATCCCTCTGCCAAAGAGCAGTTAGCACTCGTTTCACAGAAAACGAGAGAGAGAGATTTTGGTCAAAACACAGGAGCGTACAAAAGTGTCAAATTAATATATGTAAAAATTCATAAAGTTAGACCGACGCCCCTAGGCTATTACAGATAGACCAAACTCAGAGCCACGAAATAAAGCTTGACAAACTCCGAGCAGGTAGAGCCTTGCCACAAAGACATCCACAGGATCAAACTGTGCGACATGGCTAGCGTCATGATGATCTCCGGTATTACTTCGGCACTCGATCGACTCCTCCAACGGCTGGGAGATCGATCGCTCGCTACCTGGGAGCGCTAATACCCCTTAGCTTTAATCGCAACAGTAATCGATGATCAATGAGGACCCGAAACCACCTGCCGCCACCACTTAGTTAAAGCGTCGAGCAACTTCGAATTGCAAATCCTTCAGCGTATTTTAGAGCAAACCGTGCCCCAGGCCACAAAATTAAATTTATCGTCGTACAATTAAAGTGCTTAGCCAGTGTTGGCAAAGAAATGGAGAGAGTGAATGCACTATAATAAACCAAATTAACAGAGGATGTTGCGGCATCTTCAAATAACATATTTAATTGATTTAGCGATCGATATGTCCCTGAGCAATATAGTAAATAACAAGGGACCTCTTTGACCTACTTACTCATCATGTTTAATGAAGTACCTAGAAGTTAATTTATTTCATTCTTAACTTGCAATGAATGGAGAATTAAGTGAGATTCTCCATTGCGATTTTGCTTATCAAATTCTTAAAATAATATGCAAGAGATGGATTTAGTCCTCCACCTAATTAATAATTCTCCACGTGTTAGGCAAATTAGATTAAATAGAATAGTAGTGCAACTAGCTGCTGCAGGCATGTTTGAGGTGGGCCCTCCTCCTCTCCTCTTTTGATTTATTTTATTTATTAAACATAGAATAAAGTTTTAAAGAATATATAATTGTTTAATTTAATGGTAAACGAGCCAAAAAAAAAATCTAAGAGTTTAAATTTCTAAAAAATCTTACTTCTGTAATTACCATCTAGTTGAATATAATTATCATAGTACAAGGGCATTGAGTTGTATTTGGTTATCATAATACACAAGGTTTTGTGTGCATATATACCTTACTTTCGGCACTAATCTATAACGATATGCAATATGCAATGCAACCCCACAAATCTCACAACAGCTCCCATTACTCTTTAAGTAGCACTAGCTAATCTCCTCCCACGATATCTCTAAAACACATCTAACCCTTGATTTAGGTTACATCAAATACTGATGCACCTATTCACCTTCCCTTGTGATGAAAGTACAAATGATGCAGCACTTTTTCAAGTATCTTCTTGCAAAGCAAATGCACTTGCAGGTGTTAAGCAAAATAAGTTGGCCACTAATTATATATCAATTGATGGAGTGATATGGATGGGGCATATGCCTCACTTACTATCTCTTAAAGGCGTAATTAAGTGGAGAGCAAATGATGATTAATTAGTAGATCCTGTACCCTTTATTAGCTTCACTGTTTTATCCTCAGCGTCCCTTTAATCATTGGCAAAAAGGCTCTGATACGAACCATAAAATTCAATGATGATCATAGGATTTATATGCAAACGATGCGACATATATACTTTGGAATTGAAAGGATATATAATTAATTTAATCAATAACAGTAGTTAACTGGAAAATTTATCATGTTATTGAGGGATGGCTATATTCCACGGCATAATGATTTAGAAGGCGATTCTGTCGGATTAAAATGGTTTCTCATGATACATTAAAAGGAGTATGTCGTCATTGATATGATGAAAAGCAATCTCTTGCTTCTATAAACTATAGATGAACTTAATTAATAGGTGGAATGAGACTCGTTGAATGCTTCTTTTTGTGAGTGACAACTGGAGAAAGATTCATGAAGATGATGATATGATTTAGTGATTTTAACTTAATACAGTACCTAATTGTTTTAGTGCCACGGAGATAGTCAATGCTAGATGTGTTATATATCTCTTCCAAACAAATAGGCCTACGTCCCAGTCACTTTGATATGTGATATGTGAACAAAACAAATGAGAGAGAGAGAGAGTCATCGATTTAGAATTAATAACATCTAGAATTTTGAAACCTAGCTAGCTAGATATAAAGATCACATTTTTCCTCGCGTATATTTTACAAAAATCAATCAAACTTGCTAAACATTATTCATATCTATTAAGTCAACTGGTATAACTTTAATTACAAGGTCTCGTTTGTTAATTGATTGAAAATGCCGTCCGAACAGATAAAGGAATTGTTTTGTTAGTAAAAAGTTTCCATTCCATAGAATTTCGTATCTTAAAAGGAGAATAGCATCTACACAGGTGTGGCTTTAAAAGGCATTTAATTAAAAACATAGCTTTACTTTTTTCTTAAGTGCATCAAAATTTAATAATTTGGAAGCTTAAAGTAAGATGGCCAAGTTAGTTAAGCTGTGCCAACATAATTAAGACGGCCACTTTTTTTTATTTTTGTTAATCTTGCAATGATGAAAGTGATTTGGTCAGGTTTCCTTGGACAAGTAATTATATTATTTGGAAACGATATCACAACATTAATTCTTTTCGATCTTCGTCACACTAGACTATCTAGAGGTAAAATGCCTACATTGATTAGTAACTTAATTACTTATCTATGAGATCCATAAATGAGTTTGAGAAGAATTATAATCAGTTACATACAATTCTCTGAAATTTCTGATCTACACTTGTTAATCCACATTGAATTACTTGGGAAAATAATTGTACTTAAAAATGCATCATTTTAGGGTAGAAAAGTAGTGTACACATTGAAAATATTCCTTAAAATAATGAGAAACCATAGGTATTAGCATATATCTTTCAATTATTTAAGTTTTGTATATGTGTGTTAATATATTTCCATTTGAAATATACATCATATGCGTACTTTTACATCACAATCACTGTAAAATGCTATAATGTGTAATGTAATTAAAATATATCTCGAATGGAAAAAAATTTCTATCGTCTTCTTTTACAATTATCATATATACTATTTGTTTATCATTAGTTGAAGTATCAAAACATAAACATGAGGAACTATTACTTAAGTAAATCTATCTGTATGGTCATCATTTCATAAGACGTTTGTAAACGTTAGCTGGTCGATGTGGACAAACTGGATTTACAAATTATCGTTTGGACTACAATTTGGCTAAGGTATGATTTGGTAGTATAAGTATATAACCTCTGATTCTGTGACTGAATAATTTCCACACCGATAATTCGATAAAAGAGTGCTGCAATGTGATACGCATGCAATGGTAAGGCCTCTGCATGCATATAATTAGGAACAGACACGTAGCAGTTTGGGGCTCCCCTTCAACACTACTGCCTTAACGAATTCAGTCAGAATCCTGAACTGTTGTATCAATTGATATTCAGAGATCGTGCATGGTGATGATGATGGTATACCTCTGATTTGAAGAGGAAAGCATGCGGCATGCCCGTGCTTGCAAGCTGACAGCTTTACAGAAGCTACATTCAAAAAAATTTATAGCTTAAGTGTGTCCTAGGTTTTCTTCTCCGTTTAATTCATATATATATTCTTCATGTATCGTATCGATACTGATGTGATAATAATAATTACGCATAGGTTGGTGACCACAGCTCTACGCCCACTACTTAGCAACAGCCAATTGCGTACCAAAACCACGGTCAAGCACTATCTATAGCATAAATAGTCGCCCTTCTACTCCGGATCCTGACTGATTCCCCAGTTCTACCTCCAGTCTCCTGCTTCCTCCGGCGAAGCTAATCCAATCCACACTTTGTTGATCCACGAATGGATAAGTCCTAGAATATTTTCTAGATTAGATTGATTCCCTGATATTTTTTTTACCTCCAATTAATCATTCTACGGATTAGACTTAGACCTCCACCATTCGCCTTTCTTCCAATATTGGACGTTCATGGCTATTGGATGGCGGAGGATATGGAGGCACCACGCGAACGCTCTCACAATGAAGAAGCAGACGAGTCAAGCTGCCACTTATTTAAGTCGATGAAAAGGCAGGTTAGTGATTTCTCCGGTCCGATCATCGTCGGCGCCGGCCCGTCGGGGTTTGCCGTCGCAGCCTGCTTGAAGAGCCGCGGGATAGAGAGCCTTATCCTCGAGCGCGCTCACTGCGCCGCCTCCTTGTGGCGGCTCAAAACCTACGACCGCCTCCGCCTACATCTACCCAAATCCTTCTGCGAGCTCCCCCTCATGCCCTTCCCCGCTGCTCTCCCGCGCTACCCCACCAAGCGCCAGTTCCTCTCCTACCTCGACGCCTACGCCGCTAAGTTTGGCCTCCGCCCGCGCTTCGGAGTGGCGATTGTATCCGCCGAACGCGACGCTTACGCGGGCCTCTGGCGCCTCCGCGCGGACTCCGGCGAGGAGTTTACGACCCGGTGGCTGGTGGTGGCCACGGGGGAGAACGCAGAGCCGGCAGTGCCGGGGATCCCGGGGATGGCCAACTTCCTGGGGCCAGTGCTGCATACCAGCGCCTACCGTAGCGGTGAGGCCTACCGGGGGAAGCGCGTCCTCGTCATCGGCTGTGGAAACTCCGGCATGGAGGTCGCTCTCGATATGTGCGACTACGAGGCAATCCCTACCATCGTCGTTAGAGACACCGTGCGCCATCGATCTAGTAAATCCTTTATAATTTAATTATTATGTACATTTTCATTTTTTTTTCCCCCGAAAAAAACAGGTCCACATATTGCCACGTGAAATGCTGGGTCAGTCGACCTTTGGGCTGTCGATGTGGCTGCTGAAGTGGCTTCCAGTTCGGACGGTGGACCGCTTCTTGCTCATTGTCGCCCGCCTCATGCTCGGCGACACGACCAGGCTCGGCCTGCACCGGCCCAAGCTCGGCCCGCTCGAGTTGAAGTCGCTCACCGGGAAGACCCCCGTCCTCGACGTCGGCACCTTAGCCAACATCAAGTCCGGCTATATTAAGGTAGGAAATAATTAGTTAATTGTAGCTAGTTTGTACCATTATCGTTAGTTAACTTGAATTTGTTTGTACATGCAACAATAATAAGGTTCGGCCAGCGATTAACCGGATTACGGATCAAGGAGCAGAGTTTGTGAATGGAAGAACCGAAGAGTTCGACGCGATCATCTTAGCAACCGGATACAGGAGTAACGTACCTCGTTGGCTAAAGGTATCTATAATTTATCGGCATTATGCACAATACCATCAGCATTTTTCTGGGCATTATCCAGTGTTTTTTTTTCCCACCAAAGAGTTAGCAAATCTTTGGTTTTGTAGCTGAGAAATTCAGTGTTGTAGGAGAGTGATTTGTTCTCGGAGGAGGATGGTTTGCCGAGGAAACCATTCCCAAATGGATGGAAAGGGCAGAATGGGCTCTATGCCGTTGGATTCACAAAGCGAGGCTTGCTCGGGGCGTCGCTCGATGCAGTGAGGATTGCTGAAGATGTGGAGTTGTGTTACAAGGCCGAGAATAAGTAGCTGGGCAAGCTGCAGCTCATGCAATAGTAATCGGATTGTTTGGTGCGTTCCATTGACTAGCTAGCTAGCCAGTTATATGTATATACATGTAAATGACATTTTTTTTCTCCTTTTTTTTCTTTTCCCAGCTGATCACTAATGATATTTAGTGTGAGTGACAGAAAGAGGAGAGGTTGATGCCTCCATATCTGACACCACATTTGGCAGACTTATTCAGAGCTGTTTCTTTCAAATGTCCCTCTACAACAATAGTTTTGATTTGATAAAATGTGTTTGAGTGGCAAAATTAGATTATTCCTCCATTTAGCTCAGAGTATTAAACTTAGTTTGTGCTTTGGATCGATTAATTGCAACACTCTTTAACACTCTTTGGTGTTCGATTTGCTCTGGACTGAGGGAGTCTTTCTTATATATCTATAGGAATTTGTAAATATTTGTACGAATTTATAAGACTGTAAAATAAATTTACAGTGAGTTTGTCAATTTTCTTTGATTCCTTTGTCTTCCAAGATGAAACTGTTCTTGGGAGAGATCTTTTGATCTAAAGCTTGTCATCTAAAGAATGATCACGTAATCCAATCATCCTTATAATTCCACAAATCAAATTCTAATGCTTTGGATGTTCTTCTAAAATGAAAGACACACAGTCTCAGCACTCACTCTGATCTCCGACAGCACTTTTGCAATCTTTCTCTACTCCTCATCTTTCCAATTTGAACGGGATATATAAGGGAAGGGAAGGCAACCGCCCACATATGACAGTTGTCATGCTTGCTACTGCTTCCGACATCCTCCACTCGTTCAAATTAAGCCACAAAGGTAAATAGTTATCAAGACCATTAGAAATAGAGATTACTAGTCACGGAGACTAGATAGTTATAAAAACTATTATAACAAAGATTATCAGTTGCGTAGACTCGATAGTCACAAAAACTAATTAGAACAGAGATAAGTAGTCACAAAGACTAATAGAATATCATATTCATATTTAGGGAAAATGATTCTTGACACAGCAAGCATACTGAGCAATTAATGCTAAAAAAAATTTTATACCTTACATACATGCTCATTGAGCAATTAATGATAAAAAAGTTATTATATTTTACTTAGTCACTTTCTAAATGACTCATAATTATTCTTTAGGTGGCACACAGTCGTTCTTTGGAAGACATTCAATATTTTACTATTTACCTAGATTAAATTATTTATATCAATATAATCATCTCTAATTTCTCGTAATGACAATTTTATCAAGAGCATGTTTCATATTTACAATATTCATAATTCATTTCTGTATATAATAAAAATGGATCAACCAGTGAATAAATTTCAACAGATATAAATTTATTTAATCTTTCTTTTTAGCTATAATACATTTATTTTAATTAGTTGCTTTCCTAGACATGTTTCATAGATCAAATCACTCATAGTCAATAGGTTTACATACTAAAGTATCAGACTCTGATTAAAACTTCAAGTAGACAACTAAATAGTCACTCAGGGTAATGTTGAGATTAACATATAATCTCAAAGGGTTCACATAATAAAGAAGCAGTGATCCTTCTCCTATTACCCTTATTGTCGTCAAAGCATATGTGATATGAATTACATATTACGATGTTATTATCTTTACTAAAAAGTATTAGGACTTTGACGTCGCTAGAGGGGGTGAATAGTAATTCAAGACTTGTCAAGATTTCTTGCATTCATGCTTGACTACAAAAAGTTAATACGCAATGAAAAATATAATATGAAAGAAAAAAAATCACAAGCATAATACACAGATTTTTATATGGTTTAGAATCCCCGATTCCTACTCCAAAGCCTTGCTCTTATGATAATCTCACTATCTTTTCTTCTTCTCGAAAACCTTTTAGAGGTGAAGAAACCTCTTACAACCTGTTCTTGTACAAACAATACAACTAAATACAAGTATAAAAACGATGAAATAAAATACAATATGAAAAATAATTTACACCACAAATCTTTAATTGAATGCCCTTTGATTACTATGGAATGCTTCATAAGGTTAGGAATGTTGCTCGGAGTATTAAAAATACAATCAAAATTTTACATTGGTAAGAAATGGAAAAGATCATGTGTTTATAAGATAAAAAGATATCCCTATTTGTATGAGACATTTTGGATAAAGTTCAAAAATAAAACCATGA
>JBAMHZ010000097.1:1343474-1357981 GCA_037177395.1 Alpinia galanga | reverse complement strand
TTCACTATTATAATCAGATACGCTGAAATATTTTAATATCTTATTAATATAAAACTCTCGAGATAAATTTAAAAGTCTTTTAGATCGATTTCTCATGATTTTTACTCCTAAGATGTACTCAGTTTTTTCCATATCTATTGTATTAAATTGTAAGGAAAGTCACTCTTTGACTTCTATCACATATTTTGTCATTTTCTACTATCAGAATATCATCAACATATAATGATAAAATGACATACTTTCTTTTTTTATTTTCAGGAAAATATAATGATTATCATTGATCATTTCGAAACTATAAAATAAAATAATTTTATTAAATCTTATCTTCCATTGTCTTGACGCTTACTTTAGCTCATATATAGACTTTTTAAGTCTACATATTTTATCCTCTTGGATTTAAATAATGAATTAAAATCTTCTAGCTGAATCATATAGATTTCCTTTTTAAACTTACCATTAATGAAAATAATTTTTACATATATAATTCCAAGTAATAATGAGCTAAAAAGTCAGAATAATTCGTATTTACATATAGTAAAATTTTACTATAGAAGAAAATATCTCCTTATAATTAATACCCTCCATTTAAATGGATAAATCCTTTTATTTTATTTCAAAATAAACAACTATTGATTCCCTTCGCTGTTCATTGCCATCAATTGTCTTCCAGTTTCATTACTATTTTGTCGTCGAGTCCAAATAAAGCTGGTCCTATGGCCTCGAACACACGCATGCAACTGATATAAAACGTTCGAGGTACGCCATTAACGAGTTACACGCATTAATTTTTCTAATTACACGTTACTATCTCGATCTAGCATCGCGCTTGCATTTACGATTGAGACTTGTCACACACGCGCACTAACTGTGCCAATCTCGCAATGATCTTCTCTGCACAGTTCGCCATCGGGAATCTCAATTGTGCGATCCTGTACTTTTTTTTTCTTTTTCTTTTTCTTTTTTATTAGACACTGAAGTCACTTCTCGTTTGGACTCATTCTCCTGTCTTTTATTCTCTTTATTTAATTTGATTTTGTTTCTAATTAGCCCAACACATCCAAGCTGGATTAATGCATGTGTTCTGGAGAATGAATGGGAGACAGTGAGAGAAACAAATGAAGAAGGGGAAGGATCTTGACCTGATCAGTATAGGCAGTGTGGAATCTGATGAGTCCAAAAGGGAATCGGCGGATGAATGATTGAGATGGAGGTATGCAGAGGCAAGTGGGATCAGTGGCTTGCGGTCCCAACAGAAGTATGTATATTTCTTCATGTCTTTTATGGCTACTAAATGGGATAACTGATGGAGCTCCGACAGAAGTCGCCATTAAAAATAATTAGCATCCACGGAAGCAACACTTTGCGATTCGTCTCCATCAGTGTTGAGTCTCTGTTCTGTCCGGAAGCTGGAAGTCAACAGTTAATGAGAAAAGCACTAAATAATATCGTTAACTTGGTAGTTTTCGTGATCGGTTGGTTGTCTTCCATCATAGTGGCAGGTGTTTGCCACATGGGATTTTTGGTGATTGGAGACACACACACACACACAAAAAAAGAGCCGGACTATGCAAGTTTTTCAACGATCAGATCAAATGCTGCAAGCCCTTTTTAATGAACATTTGTGTATAGCTAGATAGCAATTAAACTCGCTGGCAGCCACACAGGATGTAAATTGCTTTCGTAATTCACCCAAAATAAAACATTTGCTTGTACTTGAAGATCTGTCCTACTGGAGTACCATGGAATCCACCGCTAGGCTTCGTAATTGTTGTTGGAGATGGCAGCTCACTTTGTATTGACTCATGCCTCGTACGTAGCTGAGTGAGATTCACTCGCTGTGCTGGTTCAGCTCCCAGCAGTGACTAGTGGCACTGGACGGATCCTGAGGATCTCACAGTGTCCTCCTGTTCCAGTGGACCATGGCTGATGGTTGAGGATGATCCACTCCTTTGTGCATGGGCAAGCCATTGAGCTTTTAAAGGTGGAATCTGGGGTCACTTGAGCTGAAGGTGTCCCCATTTTCAGCTCTCCGAGTATATCCTGCAGTGCAAGAACTCATTATAGCGAACAGAAAGAAAAAAAAAGTCGAGCTGTGAGGCCCCAGGAATCAACTGAAGCGATAGTGCGAACGATATAAGCTGCAGGAATTTGTTTTTTTGTTTTTTGTTTTGTTTTTAATGGATCAACTACTAGCTCCGCGTTTGATTGTTCTTGCTCCTGGGCTGGCTACAGTCCCCAGGCTTGTTAGAGGTTAAAGCCCAGGTCCAGGACACCTTCAATTTATACAAATAATAGTCGAGTAATATATAGTTAGAATTTGTACAAATAGTAAAATGAAATAATTATAGTTTTTTAAAACATTTCTTTAAGGATATACGAAGAGAGAGAGAGAGAGAGAGATAGAATTAGATGATACAGTTTTAACTTATATAAGACTGTGCCTACAGATGTGATAATCGTCAAATTTGTTTTTAAAAAATTTATTATTGAAAATTAAGACTTTGGTGGAAATGTGAATGAAAAAGGATGAAAATGTACAGGTTTAGTTTCACGTTGTAGATTAATTTAAGGTTTAGATAGCATTGAGTTTAGGTGATAATTGTGTATTGGTTGGTGCGGCTTATCTATGTCAAAATATCAAATCGATCGTAAATAAAATTTGCATAAATAGATATTTTGCCACTTGAATCAATTTATCCTGAATGGACACATTGACCTGACAGACATAGTCATTATTCAGACATTCAAAACGGCCAAGGATCACAGTCTTTATATAAAAAGGTTACGACTGGGCAGAATAATAGATAAGCACAATAAGCTCTCCATGCATCCTCGTCCCCCACGTTTTACTCTTCTCTTGAGCAATTTTGCTCGACAACTCTTTTGTCATTCCATAATAATGTTTGAGTATAGATTCCATTTGCCATGACAACTAATGCTTAATTTTGTGCGTGGTTTTAGCTATGTATTTCAAGAAATTTCCAATACAATCTTGAAGTATGATCAAAAGAGATAAGTTTCCACGAGAGGACTTCGTGACTAGCACGATATTAAAATTATACAATAGAGTAAGAGTTAATCCCCGAAGACTGCAAGTCTTTTCGAGATGCCTACCCTCCTGTCGCATTAGTCTTTGATTGGACACAAAGTGTTCCTTGTGATTTACCTTATTCGTATTAACTGTAGGACCGGTTGACGAGGGCATTGAGGATAAACGAATCTCCTTTTATACAATGATCAAAAGAGACAAATTTATTTTAAGAAAATTATATCTAATATAGATCTAGTCAGTACTCAACCTACTTATCTGCTTGGCAGCACCGCCTCCCAGTTTGATGGTCTTGCCTCTTGCTTGGCTTGATGATCTTGCTCATCCATTTATCAGCACCTTACTTGGTCTCTCAACTAGACAATACTGTGATACGACACAACTTTGCTCACTCTCCCGTTCGATAATTTCCTGCCCAACCGCTTCACTCGGTAGCTCAGCAGTTCAATAGCTCTATTTAGCCTCCCGCTCAGCACCTCATTGCTTAGCCTTCCAACTAAGCTAGCTACTCTACAGCTCTGTTCATCTTTTTACTTAACACCTCCTTACCTATCCTTCCAACTTAACATACTCAGTTTGTTAATCACTCGGCAGCTCGATCCGCTTGGACTGCTCGAGACACTCGAATCACTAGATAGCTCGACCCACTTGAGCCATTCGGTAGCTTTAATAGCTCAGCTTTTTTTTGGCAACTTAATCATGTCAGACAACTAAATCTTTCCTGGTAGCTTAACTAATCCAGTAGCTTGACCTAAGCAGTTCAATTTAACAACTCAAGCTCCATCTATAATGCCGTGTTGACAAATAAATTTGAATTTAATTTTATAAAATTCAGATTATTCCTTATAATTCCAATAATCATGTAAAAAAATTAAGACTGTCTAAGAAACTTATATATCAATCTATGGAACTATTTTTTTTTTTACAAGAGATCTGAACACATTTTTAAGATTGGAAACTATGATATGAACTACTTGATATTTTAGATACACAGTCTATTAATACTCATGTAATAATAGTTCACAGTGAATATCTCCTTTAATTAAAATTACAGATATATACTTTATCAACACTTATATATGCTTAATAAACTAATAGTATTTGAGATTCTAGTAATCTATCTGTAGTTTTTTGTCAACAGTTTTCACTCTATATAATTCATCAAATACTTTAATGTTTGGTGTGTTGGTAATGCTCAAACCAATAATTACTCAACACATGGATATTTCCATAAGGTACTAAAAGTTTACAATGATATATATATATATATATATATTATATTATTTCATCTAATCTGTCAAATACTTATCTATTATAATCATATTTTAAAATTCTAGAAATATTTTAGAGTTGCTGACTCTGTTAGACACTTCAGCAGTTTATGGAAGGATGCAAGTCGCTTTGAAAGTTTAACAGCTTCTTTTGGGCATTTCCGCAAAGTGACGGTTCGGCTCGGAAAAATTGCCTCAATTTTAAGAATTTCTCACACCGAACCGAAGGAAATTATTTGGAATTCCAGTCTGCGACTCCGTCTTAAACCCTCGTCGCCGTCTGTGCTGCCCCACGCCTACCGCTTTCCTTCTACCGCTCGCTCATGGTGCTGCTCTTCCTCCGTGCCATCCCAAGAAGAACCCTTGGTGCTTTTATTTCACTCTTCCCCCTATCTACCATCTCAAACCCTCTACCTCTTGTCTCCTGTTCTGCTACTACCCATCTTATCCACGGCCTCCGCCGATCTCCGCCAGCATGGCTGCACCTCCACCTTCTCCGCTTTTGTGGAGTCCCCAACTCGGAGGATGCCAGATTTGCTCCCTTTCTGACCGAGGACGACTCTTCGAAGAAGAAGAAGAAGAAGAACAAGCACGCCAAGAAGAAACCTCGGGTGGATTTTACTAAGATCGATCCCTCGCTGCTCCCCACTGTGATTCTCGTCGGCCGTCCAAACGTTGGAAAGTCTGCCCTATTCAATCGGTGAGCTGAATTTGGCAATTGTAGAGGTTTCGAAGTTGGCTTCTATTTATTTATTTATTTATTTCTAGCCTGATTCGGAGGAGGGAGGCTCTTGTTTATAACACTCCTGACGATCATGTCACTCGGGACATCAGAGAAGGCATTGCCAAATTGGGGGATTTGAGGTTCCGTGTGTTGGATTCTGCTGGGTTGGAGACGGAAGCCACTTCGGGGAGTATTCTCAGTAGGACGACAGAGATGACAGGCAACGTGCTTGCGAGGTCCCAATTTGCTATCTTTCTGATAGACGTGAGGTTGGTGTATTACATTTGTTTTAATCCTCGATGCAACTCTTTCCCTGTGGCTGAACTGACGAGTTATGTTCCCTACAAGAAGGCTTGGTCGGTGGGTGTGACTTGATGAAACTGTCTCTCTTCAGGGATGGATTGCAGCCACTTGACCTGGAAGTTGGAAAGTGGCTCCGGAGGCATGCACATGGAATTCAAACCATTGTGGCAATGAATAAATCTGAATCACTTGATGAGCAAGGATCGCTTACTGCTGAAGCAGGTCAAGCATACACCTTAGGATTTGGTGATCCAATTGCAATATCAGCAGAGACTGGCTTTGGAATGGCCGAGCTTTATGAGAGTCTTCGCCCATTGTTAGAAGACTACATACTTCAACGTCCAGAAGGTTTGTACATTGTACATGTTTTGGCATCAATTAACACAGTCCAATTTCTTGACATATTTAAAAGGCTATGTTTCATCTTGTTTGGAATGATAGAGTTCTATTGAATTAGAAATCTATTTCTAATACCGTACTTGTATTTTGAAAACAAGAAAAATAGGAAATAGTATATTCTCTTGTCCTAAAAAATTGGGATTGGGAAACCCAATATAACTTGGTTGGTTTTGTGTTTGACATTTCTATGGAGCATGAAAGTAAGCCTTGTTTTATTTGGATGCATAGCTAGGAGGGGAATGGAAAGGGAACAAACACAAAACATATGAATTATCCATGAACCTTGTGAAATTTTGTGGTCCATATATCTAAATCTAATGATCCCAAACATACGAAATTGAGAATTAGAATTCTGTTTTTTACATAAATTTAATATAAGCAACTATTTGTAATTCTTAAGATTTCTTTCTAAGTATTGGACGTTGCAGTCTCTGATTAGTTTTCAAGTTAATTATCTATGGTGCTTCCAAATCTGACAAGTGTCGTAACAAAGTCATGAGTATATGATAAAGGAGACAGATAACCTAAATGTTTATGTGCGTAGATGATATTTTATTGTAGTAACTTCAACTCATGTTCACCGTGGTCAATATATTAATAATTTGTTCAACACATTGATAGGCAAACATTATCCATATGCCACTAGGTTTAGATTAATTTCTAAATATGCACTCATTTTCTGGTGATCTATGTTTTGCTGGAAAGGAAATTGATTCTGCAATCAATAGGAGCTATGGAAAAAAAAAAATCCAATCTTCATGCTTGAGATTAGTAATGTTGCGATGGTTGTGACTTTAGATGAGCATGCCCATGATGATACTTATCCAGAGATAGAGGATAATGGTGAGTGCAAGTCACCATTGCAGCTTGCAATTGTTGGACGCCCAAATGTCGGGAAGTCAACTCTTTTGAATGCATTGTTACAAGAAGAAAGAGTTCTAGTTGGGCCAGAAGCTGGATTGACAAGGGATTCAATCAGAACCCAATTCACATTTGAAGAACGGACTGTATATTTGGTAAACTAACATTTTTGCCCCATTGAACTCGGCATCATTTCTTACATATGTTCATGATGTAGTTTGCTTCTTTTTTTATTATTTTACCATTTTACCTGTTATGTTAAATTGTTGAATTCCTTATGATGGTGACTTTGTATGAAGATGGTTTTTAAAATGCATCAGCAAGATGATGTTGGCCGGTGTAAACTGTGTCAAGGGAAGCTTAAAAAACAAACCTCCCATTGGATCCTAAAAAACCTAAAGAGAGACATCATATCATTAAGATTGTCTAGTGAAATGTGTCTTCAATTAGAGCTTAATGGCATGAATGAATCCCAGTGCTATTTTTCAAATCCCAATTATTAAGTGTTCCATCTATGGTAGAGATATCAAACAGCTGCGGTAGTATGCAGACAAATGTTATATACTTGATGTGGTGTAAATACTCGCTAAACATACTTGTTGATAAGGCCTTGACAATTCTCTTTGCAAACAAATATATTTGTGGGTAAGGGTTCGTACTGAGACCACATCACCACATGTCCTTATTGGAGTGAAATGCTGATCCACTTCCGCATGTTGTCAGGCTAGCAACTAGTTAAAGCAAATATTAACTATGCTGGGGCAGTCACGATTGCTTTGTTCCTTTGATTCGTTTGCTATTAGACTTCAGTTCACACTTCAAGACGAGGCAAATCTCACCTCTAGGTCTCAACTTAAGTTCCATGCCTATTGAAAATTCACTTCAGGTTCACACCAAGAGAATCCACCTCGATGACAAGCCTTGGACCTTGAACAGTTGAACTTAAGGAGAGGGTTCACACCTCAGTCATGCAATTCATATCAGCCTTTGTTTCTCAGGTTTCCATTTTGGGCTAGGAGAGTCAGCGCCTCATCCAATCATTCCCCCACTTTCACTGTATGAACCAATAAGTATGGGGCTAACTCCAAATTATTTTTTCATCTAGACTCAGTTAAGAGCCCTTAAGTCTAGATAGTCTAACTATCTCAGCATAACACTCCTTTAGTGAGTACCATACCTAGGTTGCACTCATTTTCAACTAAACATGCTGGGCATGTACCTGTATGAAGTAGATTAGTGACATCTATTGGAGAGTTTGCACCTTGGCCAAAGATTTTGCACATCGGCTAGACATCCTTTCCACCTTGAGTATTTCAACTGACAGGCACAGTGTGTACCTTGGATTGTCAGTTAACCCCTTTGAACTCAATTTGAAGCCTTAAATTCATATGAATTACCTAGCTTAGAACAAACTTCAGTGATTACCATACCTAGGCAGTTGTGCAGTTGCGACTGCATGAGCAAACCCCAAATATTTCCAGAACAAACTCCTCTTCTTGTGCAATATGATAATGACATATGTATTATTTTACTTGAACTCCTTACTCATCCTATTTCTACTCCAACCATTGTTCATTCGTTTTAATTGAAGGGCTGAAACATACATGCAATTCATGAATGATAAGTCATTCTTTGTTTTTCAGGTAGACACGGCTGGATGGTTACCGAGATCAGGGAAAGAAAAGGGACCTTCATCTTTAAGTGTTATGCAATCAAGAAAAAATCTTATGAGGGCTCATGTGATTGCTTTAGTACTAGATGCTGAGGAGGTATGCCACTTTTTCTACGGGATATATCCTTATTGTCAGAGTTTACTATCAGAAGCAACCTTTTTTATGCAATCTGTAAATCTCCTCTAGTCTTTTATTTGACTGAATCTTTAACATGAGGTCTCATAGCAATTATTTATCTGGATTAAATTGTAAATGTTTTGATTTCAAAGGAAAAAGTGCAGAGAAATTTTACTTTCTAAAATGAGGATTGTTCATTGAACTTTGGACTTTGGAGAGGGGAATATAGACTCCAAATTTTCATCTAACTAAATAATGTGAGTTGCACGTGCATACCCGAGTTTTTTCTAAGCACAGTTGGAAAGTGTAATGGCTCTTTCTTCATTGGAGAACAGCCTTCAGTAATTTGGAGGATGTTATCATGACAGTATTAGGATCATTCTTGCGAACACTGTAAGGGTGGCAGACAAGTGATTGGATAAGTTACTCGAGAAAACCTCTTACCAAATGCTAAAGTTTGATAAATTAAGTTTACTCAATGTTACTATTCAGGTACATATTTGACAAAAAAATGTTCTAGACATCGGGCATTTGATTTATTCAAAGTGGGAAACTGGGACCCATTAGAAATGGGTCCAAGTTCGAGACAAGAGTAGAATCTCAGCTCCTACAGTTTTACCAACCCTGGTTTAAAATTTCAAGCGTATCAAAATTTCAATTTATGATTGGAATGATAAAGTCTTGGTACTGTATTGTGCCGTCCTGATAAGGTTTTGGTATTTTTTAAGTATAAAATATATTAATTAAAAAATTATAATTTAAAAAAATAAAAAATACATAAAAATAAATACTAAAAAAATCTGTGGAATCACGGCGCCCCTATGACCCCACGAAGGTCGCCGTAGTCGTGGTAGTCCCACAGTGCGAAGGTCACCGCCGGATCACGGCTCCCTCGTGACCCCACAGTCGCCATGGGATCATAGCGGCTCGCGGTGCCGGTATCAATACCTGGTGGAATGACAAATTTTGCCCATGCTATTCGGTGTGGTGGGAAATTTTAAACCATGTTACCAACCACCTGAGATCCAAAACTTGGATTTGATAACCATTTTACCTCGTTCCTATATCCCGAGTACTGGTATAAACTAATGGTTGATAGTTTGCAGCTAAGGTGATATTTAATTAAAACCTTGTGGTGGTTTAGCTCGAGTGCAAAACATACTTGATGGAATTATTGGGTCTCATCTTCAGGCTTGCGATGGAGATTAAGTCTTTGTTCCAAGTATTTTTTTCCCCCTCTTTCTTCCTCTTATGCTATCCGTCCTCACTTCTTCCTCTGCACAATCTCCTCCTAAGGAGGTAGATGAGTCCGATGAGGCAGAAGTGTGAGTAGCTGAGGTTATACTCCTTCAGTGATTGTTGTATGTTGTTTTCACTTTTATGTAAATAGCTGAGATTGTACTCCTTCGGTCACAAGATTGTTATATGTTGTTTTTACTTTTATGTATTTTTTACATTTCAAATTGTGATAAGCCATCTATGCTTTATTGAACAGGCTAGTGGAGTGAATGATGATCTGAATATTTATCATAAAACCTTGCGTTTTCCCTATAGGAATTTGATTTCAAGGATAAATATGAAGAAAGATACTTAGCTCAAAATACTTCAGAATGCTTATTGTTGCAGATTAAGCTCTTGCTAACTTGGTTTATATTTTTACAATGTAACTCAATTAGTAATTTCTGCTTTCTATGCACATGTAGATTGCAAAAACTAAGACCAGTTTGAAACATGCTGAAGTACTCATTGCTCGCCAAGCAGTGGATGAAGGTCGTGCGTTGGTGGTAATTGTTAACAAGATGGATTTGCTTTGGGGGAGAAGAAACACAATGATACGCGAGAAAGTCATAAATGCTGTTCCAAAAGAAATTCAGATGATCATTCCCCAGGTCTGTTAACATATGCTTCAAATGCATAGGTATATCGTAAAACATGACTGTTCAGTTTGATTCTTGACATGCATTTGTACGGTAGATACTGTAAACTTCAAATCCTACTCTAATGCAGCATGAATGTGAGTATTATTATGTAATATGCATTGTTATGTAATATGTCTCTTTTCTGAGTATGGGTTGAAATAGCCTACTTGTCGTATACGTTAGTTATTTTCATGCACAAAGATTTGAACCTGCATAATCTTCTTCTAAAATTTAGGCTTCAGAGATTCTGTAATTTTAGCCCTATTCTGACATGAGAAAAAGATTTTTAAACACTTCTTATCAGGAGTATTTATTGTGATTTGTAAACACCTTTTTCAGCTAATAATATGTGAATTGTAACTCCTATAGTTGGCTATAGTTAATGGTAGTGTCATACAGTTATCAAAATTTTGCTAATATGCTGAATACAACAAACATCTTTGTCAGAAAAGGGAGTGCTTTTTCCTGTTCTTTAGAAGGCTTCTACAATCCTTGCTGTGATAACATGCTTTTAGTTTAATTTTATTGTGATCATTGATGTTAATTTTTGCTGGCGAAAAATACTCTTTTACAGGCAAACTGGTTTTTATGTAGGTGCTTACCTTATAACCCTTTCACGCACTTGGCTGAGTAGCTAGAAACAAAATGATGCAGCTTGTCTCTTACTTGAAATGTCATAGTTGCTTATTTACAAACACTGGAACTAGAAAGAATTGAAAGTTTGTATGACCTATTTAAGAAGTTATTCTTGTCATTTGACAGATTACAGGTATACCTGTGGTCTTTGTTTCCGCATTGGAGGGAAAGGGTCGGGTAGCTGTAATGCATCAGGTAGTGGATGCTTACCAGAAGTGGTGTCTAAGACTTCCAACGGCACGCCTAAATCGCTGGTTGCGAAAGGTAAATTGTTACTATACTTTGATTTAGTTGCAAGAGATATAGTTCTCCATTGTTTATAGTTTCTTGAGAGCTACTTTTATTCTGTGTTTATTCTGCATAGCAAATTTAATATTGTTTTCCTTCTTATGAGAAAAATATATATTCATCTGGTATAGTTCCTTGATTTATTATTTAACTGCCTCATAGAATTGATTTGGTGCGAGAAACTCATGTAATTCAGGTTCTTCTGCCATTCTTTGGACAACACCACGCTAATGAATATTGTATGGAAACCAATAACAAAAATAATTAGGTTATAGCATTTTTTTCTTGTATGTAACTTAATGCATGTCATCTGCATAGGTGATGAGCAGGCACTCCTGGCGAGACCAAGCAACTCAACCTAAAATCAAGTACTTTACTCAAGTCAAATCTCGTCCACCAACATTTGTTGCCTTTTTAAGCGGGAAGATGCATCTCTCTGACACTGATATTAGATTTTTGACCAAGTCACTGAAGGAGGATTTTGATCTTGGTGGGATCCCAATCCGCATTACACAACGATCTGTACCTAGAAAAGTTGTAAGCAGCAAGAGGAGCCGAAAGCTGCCCCCCCTAACCAAAGAGAGAAGAAGTCTATCAGAAAAAAGATCTACTTCGCAGGAACTCATTTCTCCTTAATGGGGCTCTCCTTTAAATATGCAAATAGATTGGTATGCTGTCCGATGTCTGAATCCAGTGGTTGCTAGGAACCAAGAGGTTCTATAAGAACATAACTTAAGAGTTCTCGTACGTGGTTGCCAGGAATCAAGAGGTTCTACGAGAACATAGCTTAGCATTCTCTACACAGGTACTTTTTAACATTCTAGATGGCCTTCCCCATTTTGCAAAGGATAGAAGAAAGAGGAAAGGAGCTCTCTTCCAACGTTGCTTTATTCTTCCAAGATTGATTGACCTACACACTTCGGAAACCACTCGACAGTGGATTTTCGTGATGCTTAGTATTTTACGAGAAGCTGGGTAATTTTGAATCAGCAAGAGAAAGTGGTCACTGATACATTAATAATATCCTCCAACTGGTGCTGTAGAGGCCCTTGCATTTTCTGTGGAGCTTGCTGCAATGAGATTAATTGGTCGTGTGGATAATTTTCCCTGCACAATAAAGTAGCAAATCCTCTTGTCTAACATTGCAAAACATGGCCAAGCTATTTTTGCTTTTGTTCTGTGCCGTTGTAATATACAATTCTCCACAACAATGTGTTTTTAGCCCCCATCATGCAAACAGACTTTTGTAAGCCTTCTACAAATAGTAGGCAAATTTTTCAAGGAGCGTAGTAGATTTTGGCTTTTTTGGTATTAGGCACGCTACTTTTTTCCCCCAAATAATACTGTTCTTTTAAATATACATAATATTCTTAATTATATAGAATTATTTCTTTTTCTAACTTTTTTTGATTGCTGAAAATTAATCATCTTGGATTATTGAATTTATAAGAGTAAGGTTTAGAGGCATGGATATATTTTTTTAAGTTAAAACAGATCAATTTAGGTGTTTATTATTAAAATAATATTTAAAATGTAATGATTAATTTATAAAAATCTTAGAAGAGATTAATTTATAAGAGTAGGGGTTAATTTTCATTTAAAAGTGTTTCTTAAAAAAAAAAAAAAGGAAAAGACTAATTGAGACTCCAAACGCTTGTTTTGGATCATTTAAATGCTTTTTTAATTTATAAAATACCTTGATCATCTTCTATTTGTCAAAAGATTAAGTAAAACTAGATTATATTATTGTACTCTTGACTTAAAATTTAGAATTCATTATTGCTTTTATTTTATTTTTATCAAATTAATAAGGACGGTTATTATTATTATTATTTTGAAACAATGGTTACTTTTCATTTAGAAGTGTTTTTCTAGAAAAAAAAGGAAAAATAATTGAAACTTTTAGGGTATCACTTATTTTTTATCATCTAAGTGCCTTTTAAAAAAAATATATCTCGATCATTTTCTACTTTTAAAAGAAAATTGAATTTAGGTTTTCTAGTTTAGGGTGAATTAGGCCCTAGAGAACTCATAATTGCTTTTACTTTTTGTTTTCATATGAAAATATCTTGCTTTTATTTGTCATAATAATATGATTGATGAAAACACCTTGGTAGGTAATCCAAAACATCTTAAAGATCGAAAATGAAAACATATGAATGCAAAATGCACCCTTTAAGAATTCATATTTGCTTTAGTTTCTATCACAAATAACTTAATATGTCAATGCACTTTTCAACAAGATTAATCCATTCAAAACTTTATTATTTATTTTAAATATAGCACGACTTTTTTTCGAAATAATAATTTATTACATTGAATGTCCCTTAAATATAGCATTGCCATCGGTTTCGGCATTGAATTGATTATATGACATTTTCTATATATTTGCATTTTTGGCACTTTCAGGAACTCATATGTGATTTTGCTTCTACACATGACGTGCAAGATCATCGTGTTGGTGGGTGAAGTACGAGGCTTGCAAGTCAACTAATAATTATTTAGTTAGATTAAGTTTAAAAGACTTCTACTTAAAAATGAATTTTTTAATTTTAGAAATTATATTATAAAAAAGAATTATTTTTTTCAATATGAAATAGATATATATATATTTCGTAATTATATTATTTTTGGCACTTGCGATGACATGTTTTAAACGAAAACTATTTTTTATCTTCAGAATTTATTTATTTCTCCAGTATATCTAAAACATGCCTTTGTCTCTATTTAAATGGCCCACTTAGATATCAATTTTTTTTCTTCAAAAGATCCATTTTACTTTGATATTTCTTAAAAAATAATAATTTTTTTTTCAAAGAAAGATTCACCACGTAGCCAGATGTTTGGCCATGACTGCCGACAAACCTGTTGCACCGCTTTGTTGGCTGCTTGTACGTGTGGCATCCCTGACCGCTCCACCAAGCTGTGCGGCTAAATCGCCGGATAGTCATCGGGCGGCCAGTCGCATGGCAAACTCTTTTTTATTTTTATTTTAATAAAAAATATTTTTTTTAAAAAAAAAAGGGTTTGGGAAATATAAAAGTCAGGTGCGTTTGGGAATTGACAGTAATTTTATTTCTGTTTTTAGCAAAGCTATCTATCTTATCTATCCCTGTGAATCACTGGATGGAAAATGATTAGATTCGGAGGGAATCTGCGACTGCGTTGCCACTGATGGATCGTCTGGCCACAAAAGCCTGAAAATTATGGAGACAATATGGAGTGCTTTTGATCTCCATCTAGGGGCATATGATACACCTGTATTCC
>JBAMHZ010000097.1:1275960-1288277 GCA_037177395.1 Alpinia galanga | reverse complement strand
CATGCTCAAATGAGTCAATATGAGATATTGAGCTCATTTGTTTGAGTGAGTCTACTCGGGGATCAAGAAACACAAAGATCGATAAGGGGATGGCACGATCTATGCCTCATTGATCGATCTAAGATATCAAGGATAGAAGGACTGAGTCATATAACATAATAGTCACGGACAGGTTAAGTCGGATCTCGACAATCTCATAACTTGGGTAGCAATGATGTATTGCTAGATGCCACTCATTGCTTATGTATCTAAAAGAGTTTTAGATACATTGCCAACGTTATGAGTGCCTATAGGGTCGCACATATAGAACGTATTATTTTGGAGAAAGGATTCATCTTAGTTTGACTAAGTGAATCATTGGTCAATTGGATTGACTAGTGTGAGTTAGACTCATTACTTGGCTAAATTTGAGTTGGACTCAAATTGGTTTAACTTGAGTTAGACTCAAGTGCAACCATGAAGAGGGCTATGATTAATGATGATTAATCTTCATGCATGCATGCATGAAATAGTTTTAATTAAGCCATGTGATTAGATCACATGGTTAATAAGAAAAGAAAAAAAGGAATAGTTTCTCAACGTTAAGAATTTGGATTAAGGCATTAAATGAATTAAGGCATTAATCCATTTAATGGATTTTATTGCTGTGCTCATCTTTTGCTCTTAACGTGTAGAGAAATAAAAAAAGTGAAAGTTTTCTTTTCTTGGAAGGTGATTAAGGCATTAAATGGATTTTATTGCTTTTCCTTTCAATGTGGATTTAGAGAGATTGGGTGAAATTGGTGAAGTAGGTTTTTGATTTTGCCGTGCACTCACAAGAAAGAATAGAGTCTTCTTTCTCCCTCTCCAATCCTTCCTCCCTCTTCAAGCCAAGCCCCTTGTGTAGAAGATCACCTCGATTTGGTTGCTAGCACACCAGAGGTAGATCTCTTCTCCGAGTATACGTTGGTGTGGATACCTTGGAGGTGTGGACATCCTGACCACACTGAGATCCACAAGTGTTGCTGACGGGAAAACAAAGGGCACCCATCGAAGGTAATCTCGTTTCCTATAGAATAGAATCGAGTTAAACGATATGTTTTGTTTTCACATGGACTCTTGGAGGGATTTCGTTAAGTCTTCCGCTACGTAAAATTTTATTTTATCGCATACAAATCCCAACACCCAGCAGACAGCAGCCAAAAGAAATAAACAACTGTTAGAAATTACAAGGCTTGTGTGCCTAGTGCTTTAAAGGACCTCGGGACCAGGTACTAGAAATAGTCTAGATAGTTGAAAAATATTGATAAAAAGCAGGTTATATTCATCTCCCAGTGTAAACAAGCTAGTAAGAGCAGTCAAGGCACAAATTGTACGGGACGACAAAGTTAGAGGGGTGGCAACTGGCTGTCCATGAATGTGCTTTGGTCTTTTTGTTTTTGACCAAACTTCTATCGGTAGATTTTATCATGTTACAATCTTTTTTGAAAGAGGAAAAAGACAACTCATTGTATTACAGCAGCTGTGGAAGCCCATCCTTCTAATCCTCTAATAAATCTTTAACAACCTTAGTATGAATTTTTATGTCTATCATAATATTTTTTTAAAAAAATAAATAAATTTATCATTCGAGTCAAAATTACCTCACTTTAATTTTTATCTGGTTCTAGTTAAGTCAACGGCATGGTAAAACATTATATTATCCTTTCTATCTACATATGCAATATTAGCACATTAAATTGTCATAAAAAATTACTAATCCTTAAATTTCTCACCTGATTTTGACCATAACTCCAAGCAAAATCAACTAACTAAACCCTTCCACTGTTGGTTGACTATGGCACTAGTATGTGTTCACCATTTGTCCAATTCGGTTCATAGTCTTGTGTTCATTTTTCAACACCATTGGAAAGGTGTGTTGGTCAAATGCTTCTTCGGTTCTCCTTCTAACCCTAAGTTTGCTGTTTCATTTCTCAATTTATTTAATCCAAACCCCTTTCGCATGGACTTTATGATTAGGCGGACAAGAATCAAGTATCAAGTTAGGTGGTCCTTTCAACTATATTTCTTTCCTTTTTTTTTCAATTCAAATATTCAAATCTTATCCAATTAATCTTGAAAATAATTGATTTGATCCTACAAAACAATTTTTTATCAATTAGAATAAATATAAAAAACACAATTGAATTTTGATGAACAATCTAACATCATAAGTGATTCGAATGAGAATCGAACAAAGTCCAACTTGCACAATGGCAAATGTTCCACAAAGCACTTGCTGTGTGGATCCGTTTGTTCCTCGAGCATGTAAAAACGTAGCATTTACTGTCAGGAGAACAGAGTCGTTGCGGTTCCGGAAGTTGTCAAATTTCCAGTAATTTTAGCTTGGTCAATTATAATTGAAGATCAAATTCTTCCATTTTTTCCTGCTATAATCATGAAAACCTAACTTGAACGAACACCAGCAGTATATGGTAATTAACTGCAAGCCCAAAATTCCTTCCAGAACATTTGGTTTGAAATTCTTTACGTGACAAATCCACAAAACATATCAGGAAAGGTGATGCATTTCTAGGGAATGTTGGAAGAAAGCTTCTCGTGAGCCACAAAGCTAGGAAAGGATCTTCGCACGAGAAGGCGCGATCATTTTTCAATATCTCAAAGCCATTAGGAATAATTCCAACAAAACTTCGAACTTGATAAGTATTATATATGATTGAGAATTCATCAAAAAGCGATCAGCACCATTTTAATGAATCGAAAACTGAGAGGCTGAGGCTCAAGCTCTTCCAGTTCAGTTGTTGAAGGGATATTTTTGAAAAACTATAGGGTAGAATTAACCATCCCTAGAAATTAATGGGGCCGAAGATGCAAACACTCTAGTGCTAACAAAAACTGAGAGAAGCTTTTGAGTTAGAAAATTATAGAATTCAGTTAGGTGCAAAACTTGATTGGGTGTTGACAATGAAAAACCTATCTTATCCTCCACCAGAATTAAATGATTCAAATACACATTTTTGTTTGTTTCCTACCATAAATACGGACCTTTTCCCATATGTTTCTCTGTAGTGCTTACCCTCTTCAACCTCCAGCTATCCCACAAACTTTATTTTCTGACTTTGTCAAAACTGATCCTGCATTATGTCCACAAATTTACGGATGTATGCTTTGACAGCAGAAGAAAGCGTTCTGCAAATTAAACAAACGAAAAGCTTTTTCAGGCATTTAATATTTAAAGGTGTTCTTTTTCTGCTAATGACAATGAAGATGCATTTGGTCCATTTACAGAGTTCTAATTAACTGGAAAACCTCCAATCCTTAAAAAAAAAATTGTGCAGAAGTTAGCTAATAAAATGGAAATTCAACTCGGAAAGAAAGTAATTGATTCTATGCATTTTATCATCTTCTGCAGCAACACCGAAACCAGTAAAAAGTAGTTGCACAAGGTAGCTACTTTCATGTTGCAAAAATTAATCTTCTTAACACTTGGAACAAACCTTGTGATCAAGCAGGTTTGATGAGTAAGAACAATCAAACAGCAAAGACGGTTCGAACCATTGTATTTGCATAATAGAAATGTGAAGTCAACTTGAAATCCAACGAGAAAGAACATCAGCAATTCGTGGTCCTAAAAAACATAACATCGGAATATTTGGTTCAGTCGATCGCAGTGGGATTCGAACCCACGACCTTTAGATCCGGAGTCTAACGCGATATCCACTCCGCTATGCGATCGTTTACCTAAAATGCTAAAATTTCTTCTTATCAGAGATTTGGTTAAAGCCATAGCTTAGACAAAGGTAGATGATCCGAGGAAACATGAAGGAAAGCGAAAAATTGGAAATCAGCTGTGAACAAGGATCGAGTAAATAAAACTAATTGTGTAATTTGAAGGCTGATCCTGCTTTTACTATCTATTGACCAAAACGAAGCTTTCCAAATCCTTGATGAGGCACAAAATCAGTTCTTTTTGAGAAGCACAGACATGGAAGAAAACAAGGAAGATAAAATAACAGACTATTCAGATCTAGCCTTAAAGCGATAGATTTAAGAAAAAGTAATGTTTTGCCACCTTTAGATCGTCCTCGTTGCTAAAACATCGCCGTGATGACCCACCTTGATCGGCTGATTTCTTTAAGGGAATTCCGAACACCGACACCCTTTCCGCCTTCGGCTATCGGTACCTCGCCGTGACAACGACCGGCAATCCCTTTTCCTCGCAATGGGCAGGTAGCGACTAAACGAACTGGGCATGCGATTAGGGCTTGCAGAAAAATATACGGCATGGGCATGTAGTGATCGCTTTCCACGTGTGTTCGTACAAGAGATATCATTGGAGAAACAAGAAGGGTCCACCATGCCTTGCGGTGCTTCTCAGGAAATGAGTCAGAAATCTGAAATTATTTTCTATTAAATAAACGAGGAGTTAAACTTTTTTACTTAAATAACATTAACATATAAATATAAATTTTTATATTTATTTAGAAATTTATTTCTATCTAATTCGTTTTATATGTTTCATCCGGACTCGATGACTCTGTCAGCCGACGTGGTGGCAGCTCAGCTCCCTGCTGCCCCTCCAGTTTCGAATGCACTGTCGGAGCGCACTCCTCGGCGGGAACTCGTTCTTAGATCGACCCCTAAAACCTCAGCTAATTGAATATCTTCGATTTTCGTTTAGAAAAAGAAAATAATCTGGTTCTTGTAATTGTAGATCTAGATCCAAAATTCCCGACTGGGTGGGTTTTGCTTCGTCATTTTTGCCTGCATCTTATCCTTTTGCCTTTTTGTAGGTTTCCCCGATATCATAAATGCGTGTTTCTTTTTTTTTTGTTTAAATATTAGGTTGATCCGAAGTCCAGACGTCGTTGCAGATCAGAGATCCAAACAATGGCATCGGAGACTGTCAATGGCGGCGATCAGCAAACTATCACGAGACCACCTCCGCTCCCTTCGCCACTCCGATTTTCCAAATTTTTCCAGGTAAACTTACCCACTTTTCCACCACGGAATTGGACAAATTACTGAGTTTGATTAAAAACTTTGTTCTTTATGTAGCAATAAGTATTGAGATTTGGTAGAAGGCACAGTGTTTCTGTTAGTGGATTAACTGGGGCAGTTGTATTTTTCACACTGCCTAAATTTAGAAGAGATCCTTGAAGATGGCATTTCATTGTGTTCTTTTTTTTGCCATTTAAGGATGTGTTCGTGATTTTGGGGATCCATTCTCATTTGATTTGGTCTTCTAAACTTCTCATCAGATATGCTCTTCCTCATAGTTTGTTTCGTGGCAGTCAAATCTGCGAATTTTGGTTACTGGAGGGGCTGGATTCATTGGCTCTCATCTCGTAGACAAGTTGATGGAAAACGAAAAGAATGAGGTATGTTCCATGTTAATTGGCATGAATCCTTTAACGTTGAACACTGTTTCAACCTTTGGGGGTGAAATTATCCATTTGCATATGTTTTAGAGCAAAATTATCCATTTATATATGATAAAACTTCATATCTACGATTTAGGGTGAAATTTATGGATAAATAAGATTTCAACATCAACACGACAATATGATACTGTTGAATTGCTTTTTCTAAAACATACCTTTGTTGTATGGTTGTAATGGTAATTTTGTTCTTCATTTTTATTTGAATCTGTAATTAGTTCTGCTAAGAAATTGTTCTGAGATGCCATGACTATCTGATTAATAAAATTAATATGCATATGGATTTTGCTTTAATTTGTTGTTTATTGATCAAATGAATATGAACCACAGGAACTTAGTATCTCAAAGATAATTTGCATTTATATAAATTTGTATCCACTCAGGTTATTGTCATCGATAACTATTTCACTGGATCCAAAGATAACCTAAAGAAGTGGATTGGTCATCCAAGATTTGAGCTAATTAGACATGGTATCTTGTTTCTTCTTACTTAAACATCAATATTTATTCAGTCAATATTAAAGCAAATGTATTTTTCTGTATTCTATTTCATGCCTTTATTGTGTTAAGGTATTTAATTTTCCATATCAATATATGAAATATGATTTACTTAACAAGAGACCTTAGAATGGGGTATGTATATGGGCAGATTGCTAAATTTAGAATGTACTAGCAGAATGAAAATTGGTATTAGGTTATAAGTATGATCTTATGTCAATTTCTTTTACATGGTCTTCATGAAATGGCCTATTCTTATCCTGACTTTCGATCAAAACTATAGATGATAGAGATTCACAAACATTAAGTGTCTACCAATAATTACAAGGTTTCAAAAGTTCTTGCTTTTATTTCGTAGCTTCAGTATGTACAACTAATAAAAGTGGAAATTACAATTTTAATGTACTTATGTTAACATCAAGTAATGGAGCTGTGATACATCTACAAAGTCTGGAAGAAAATTATGAATGAACTTGATTGACCTGTGAATGAAGTCATGTCATTGTAGAATGTGTATCTCCAAACTAGATACGATAGGAATTTGCTAGCATGAAAGTGAACATAATAATCTAATAATAATGCAAAGACTTCAGCAGATCTCACTTTTACTTGGTAACTTAGCATATTTAGAATTAGCCAGTGGAGATAAAAGAAAAGGTTTAATGTTTTGCTACATTTACATACCCCTGAAGTCTGGAAGAAAATTATCAATAATTTACCATGTTTCACAAACTTGATCGACCTAGTAATGAAGGCATATACTTATAGAATTCATATCTTTGAACAACTTTAATATCTTAATTGTTGAAAGTGTGCTTAGGTTTTTCGAAGATTTTCCAGATATATGGGTTTTAATTACGATGAGAAAGATAAAAATATGATTTACAAAGTTTCTCACTATGCTGTGTTTTGTTCATCATATTCTTCTCTGTATCTTTCCCGATTTGGTGCAGTTGTGCCCAGGAATATGTTCTGAGTGTATGTTTTAGTCTTAATTTTGTGCATTTGCGTTGATTTTTTTGACAGCTTATAATTGATTTACCTTTATCTGTAGACGTTACAGAGACACTGTTGCTGGAAGTTGATCAGATCTATCATCTTGCTTGTCCTGCTTCTCCAATTTTTTATAAGTACAATCCTGTTAAGGTATGTTTTCAAATGTTCAAGTTTGCACAATTATTTTTTATTTTTTGAATTAGAGTTAATCTCCCACTTGATTTTTCTAGTATTTTGTGCGCTTGTCATATCTAATCTCAAGATTAATAGCATATATTGTCAGTTCATTTTTCTTGTTAAAAGGTTATATTTTGTCATGGACAGTAAAAGTGTAAGATCATAGTAATTTAATATTTTACCAGACAATAAAGACAAATGTTATTGGCACCTTAAACATGTTAGGGCTTGCAAAGAGGGTTGGAGCAAGGTAAGTTGTTCATTTATTAATTTTCTATTCTATTTGGCACATTTAGCTGTGATAACATGCTTATTGTTATATAAGTAATTATTTGCAGAATCTTACTGACATCAACCTCAGAGGTTTACGGAGATCCAATTGAGCATCCTCAAAAGGAAGAATATTGGGGCAATGTTAATCCCATAGGTTTGTCTAAGCATCCAAAGATATTTTGCCTCTGATTTTCTTTCTTGGTATAAAGACAGTCTTCTAATGTTACCTTTCCCCTTCTAGTCACCACATGCTGTTTCTCATTGCAAACTAATTATTCATAAGTTCTTTTGATTTTATAGGCAAAGCATAAATTTCCAATTGGTAGGGAATAAATTCCATAATGAAACAGCAGTATTTTTGTTTTTCTAAAGTAGAAAACAAATTGAAATTTGAAAAAACATCAACTTTTTTACGTTATCAAATAACATTCTATTTTACAGAAAAGACATTTGATCTTTGTCAAAAATAAGAAAAAGTTAATACAAAAAATTTGAAAAATGGAAAATCAGGAAAATGAAGATAGAACAGAGGCTCCCTGTTTCTCTCCTCTAATTGAAATCCTTTATAGTTTGGCTTAGAAAATAATATTTGTCTGCGTTCCACCCCTTGTTCCCCATTTCTCGGTGTATATATTACCTCAAAGCATGTGTAGCACACGCACAATGATGCATCTAGGAACTATGAACAATGAACTATCAAACAAGAAAATGATTCGATAACATTGAAATGATTATTTGAATAGATGGCGCAGTGCTTTTGTTTCCACTTCCACAAATATTATCTAACTGTAAGAAAATAGAATTCAATTGTATATTTCTGTGTCATTAAAGAATCCGTTAATTTTTGCAATTATTTTTTGAGTCTATGTGATTGTTAGAACTTATTTCTCTCTCATAGGTGTAAGGAGTTGCTACGATGAAGGAAAGCGTGTTGCAGAGACCTTGATGTTCGACTATCACAGGCAGCATGGCCTAGGTGCACCAAAACTTGTTACCAATTTCTGGGTTATTCAATTGCACTACTGGGAGATATTAGCACGATATTGTCCTAGTAGACCCCTTCAGATAATTATGATTTTCCTTTTGTTCTCTTATCAGAAATTCGAATTGCTAGAATTTTCAATACATATGGACCACGCATGAATATTGATGATGGTCGGGTCGTTAGCAACTTCATTGCTCAGGCAATTCGGTATTACTCTTGGAATCACATAGCTACTCCTGCTTGTATTCCCTTCCTAATGTCTCCCAGTAAAGTTGTCAGCATAGCTTTCTTAATCGTCCTTGATTGACTACTGAACTCCAAGTCTACTCAATTTTGTTGTGTCCTATACAGGTGTGAGCCATTAACTGTGCAAGCACCGGGAACACAAACCCGTAGCTTCTGCTATGTTTCTGACATGGTGCATATCCTGCAGTTGCAATTTCTTCGTATTTACTGATATTGACTAATTGCTTGATTTGTGACCTTTTCAAACGCAAGGTTGATGGTCTTATTCGGCTTATGGAGGGTGACCACACTGGTCCTATTAACATAGGCAACCCAGGTAACATATTGGACATGTTAATGGACAAAGATTTTCCAAACTGACTTCACCATTGCCAGGTAACTTATTGTTTGATATTTTACTTGGTGCAGGCGAGTTTACAATGATGGAACTTGCAGAAGCAGTGAAAGAGGTACGCCTTGTCATGCTTTCCACTTCTAGTGCTGATTAAGATGTTCATCAAAGTTAATGGGTTTTAAATTGATCTCATTTGATGCTTCAGTTGATCGGTCCCGAAGTGCCTTTGAAGATTGTGGAGAACACGCCTGATGATCCACGGCAGAGGAAGCCAGACATCACAAAGACGAAGGAACTATTGGGATGGGAGCCCAAGATCACGCTGCGTGAGGGGCTACCTCTTATGGAGGAAGATTTCCGGCAGCGTCTGGGTGTTCCAAAGAAGCAAGCAAACTGAGACACGCCTCTTTTTCAAAGGTATTCGACCTGAATTAATAAGAAGTTAGTGTTTGCTATGGGCCGGTGATAAGTAATGGTAGTATCCATCCGATGGGCGGAAAATAGCGCATCACATCCTCATTCCAGAAGTCAGTGTTTCATTTCATGGATATTCTAGTGTGATCATTTTGGCTTATGATGGGAAGCTCTTTTGTTGAATTTTGGATGAAGCCAATCATAGAAACTTCAAAATAGGATCATATAATCATCATTGGAATCACTAATGCACAAATACAAGATTACAAGATGTTAAAATCTAAAAAGGTTAGTAACTTGCTGTGTAGCTTAATGGAAATAGACAATTTGAGGCTTAAGTTTATTAACCAACATGCATATTTTTTTACTCGTCAACGCAAGTCTAAAGGGGTTTGTTTCAAAAAGAAAAAAAAAGTCAAAACTATTTTACAATCGTTGACAATTTTCAATGAACAGCCGAAGTCAGAATAGTGGATATAGACAACGAAGATAAAATTTAAGATAATCATGAACGATAGATGAGATACTAGAAAATGTTTACTAGAAATTGTTAGATCAGCAAACAACTCGTGTTAAAAAAGCAAAAAGGTAATTTACTTGCCCTCAACGCTCTCGCCAATCGATTCTACAGCCAACACAAAAGAAATAAATCACAAAAAATACTTTATATTTAATCAAGAATTAATATAGCAAGAGGATAAGCATCCTGAAAAGGCTTACAGTACTCAGAAATTGACCCTTGCTTTTTTGTACAAATCTATTACCGCACTAGCCACGAGGCCATCTCGTGAGAACAATGAGCAAACAACTCGAGTACTATATCATAGTAGGCTAATAACTAATAGTATATGTTATGTTATTTATACTATAGATTTTGTTTTTTTCCCCCTTGTCATCTCAAAAACATGCAAAATTATGCATGAAGTAACCATTAACTAAAGAATAGGGTGCTGATTAAGCGTCAGAAAACAAATTCGGTAATTGCAATTACGATGAATCACCATTCTTGCAAAAACATCCAAAAAAGTGAAGATGATCCTTGTCTGATGCGACTACTGGGAATATACCCAAGTAATCAAAAATAAACTGGTTGACCAAAAACGAGGCTTTTGATGCTAAATGGTGTAGAAAACAGATTGGCATCAGCGGAAGCCACTTTCGGACCATGCAAAACCAAATTTCGTGTTCTGATTTGTAGTGTTCGATGAGCTGCGATTGTAACTTTCATATTCATCATCTTTGTCATCATCCCAGCCATCCCAACCTTCGTTATTCTGTCTCTCCTTTCCATGCTCTTCCTTCTTTTGGTTGTCATCCCAATCATCCCAGGAACTGGTGGAATTGTAATGCCTGGTTGTATCATCTTCAGAAGTATTCTGGTACCTGCTAACCAGCTCAGATTCTGGATCACTACCAATATTCCCTCTCTCCTTCCGTTGCCAATCATCCCCCTTCCAATTGATCCTTTCTTTGGTGTATTCTTCAACCTTTTGTGAAGCCAACGCCATCACACCCCTCATTATCCTCCATGTCTTCTGTCCGATCTCAGTGGTTTTTGTGGCAACCACATCCACAGTTTCATTCACTTTTTGATCATAAGCTCCTTCAGATACCTGTATCAGAAATGTGAAAATTTTCACCAGGATGATACTCAAGTTAATTAAGTGAAGAAAGAAATTCAGTAGAAACTTTACAATAATACTATAGAAAGATAGAAGTAAACAGAGTTGGGAGATATAGAAGAAAAAAAATGCAACCCAATGCCTTGGCTTCCAGATCTTTGAGGATAAACCAAAATAAGCATCCAATCCTAGATCGGATTATGACACCCTGCATAGGTCGCTGATTATTTGTTTTATGCTAAGCTATTACAAATTGCTATTAAATAAATTTTTGATGGGGAATATGTATATATTTAAAATATGACTAGTGCTATTAAGGATTTCATAAAACAAATTTAGAAACATGTGCATTACTGGTAAACCTTTGTTTTCTATGCTCAGATGCATGTGGCTGTGATTGTTATAATGATTTTTTCTAAGAAAATACAAATAAAAATCAATTTGTTATTGAACTTTATCCAAATTGATAAGGAAAAAAAATACAAATATACTATTTTGTAAATTTTCCACTTTAATTTTAAAACTATATCACTCTAAAGTTAAAAATCTGGTATATGTGTCATTAATGAATCTCTCTCTTAGAATAGTAACTTAATCATTATAATTGGCAATGTTGTCTAATTAACTTTAAGGGTGTGCGTTTGGTTCAAAATTATCGTGGATAACCTTAGTTATTGACTTAAGGTCATAAGGTTTAACCTTTTTTGGTCCAAATAATGAGTGATTCTCAAGTAATACAGCATACTCGCCATGTCAACAAATAGGGCATATAACTCAGAATCACATTACTTTGGAATTCTTAGGTTTTCATTTATTCCAGGGTTAACAAATAAATATTTCTAAAATTATCCTATGATTTTTATCCTTTCAGACAAAAATATCCCTAAAGTTTTATCAAATCTCAATTTGTCTGAGTATTATCTGTCGGCCCCCGCCGTCGCCGCCGGCCCCTACCGTCGTCAGCCGGTCAGCCGACTGACACCAATCGTCAACCACTGTTCATCGGCCATCACCGCCATTAATCGGTCATCGCCATCGTTGATTGCCAATCACTATCGCCATCGGTCGGATTTCTTTCCCTTATTTCTTTATTTTCTCGAGAATTCTTTTTTCTTCTTCAAAAAATTTTATTTTTTTCTTTTCCCTTTTCTTTTTCTTTCCCAAGGGAAAAGAAGAAAAAAAGTTTTTATTACATTACTAAATTATATTTTATTCCCCATAATCTTGGTTATGTAATTACCTAATAATCACAAAATCAAGATCATGTTTAATAACTTGAATCAAACGCACCCTTACAAAGTGAATTTAGTTGGCTATTGATATTATTAATTAATTCTTTCATGTATTTTTAT
>JBAMHZ010000097.1:1233050-1257055 GCA_037177395.1 Alpinia galanga | reverse complement strand
CTATTCTCACCTCTTTGGTCTCTCGGCCAGCCACAATACTCTTCTAACAAATTAAATTATTTTACAATCACTTAAGTTTTTGAATCATTCGTGAGCAAATTAAATCATTAAAACCATGTTTGGTTCGAAAGTATAATTAAGAATGTAGCAGGTATTCTTAATGAATTAAATAGAGGGGTGGAATGAGAATATACTTATTGCCGATTCCACTACTTTCTAATCCTTGTGCAATAGGCAATAGTGACGAGGCAATGCTCCTTTATTTTTTATTTTTAATGCAGGTGTCTTCTTTTGTAGTATCTTCTTTCATATCTCAAATAGATACTCTCCGGTTGCTGCAACTGTTTACAACCTCCCTTTTGCTTACATGTGAAATAGTTGGAATGTCATGTCTCCAATTTGCTGAATCTCCCTTGTCCGGAAGGTAATAAGATAAGCCCTCATCTCATTGCCTTTGCTGTGTGGTCAAGGCAACCGTCAGCAGTTACTGTGTTCTTGCTCAACGCTAATCTGCACCTGTTTTCTTCTCTCACTTAAAGAGTTCCAACTCCTCAACAACTTGGGTGGACAGCTTACTGAAGACTCGGCTCGCTCTCCTATCTTTTAGCTGCATTTGGAGGAATCATCTGACTATTTTTTAAAGTTTAATGTCAGATGAGAGGTGACTTTAGCCACAAGGCAAGGTTATTTTCACAAATAGAATCTTAATAAAAAAAAGGAAATAATTTTTTCAACTATGCCAATAATATTGCTTAGCCGGCATATCATGCATCCATGCCTCGCTTAAGAAAATGTCAAATCTGCTTTGTCATCTCTTTTAATGCCGATGTTGGCGCAGAGGTCACATCCTTTGGACATTGTGTGTCCCTCGCCTCAGCAGTGCTTCATCAGCTAGTGTATCTGAGTGGGATATGATGCAAATCTGACTCAGATAAATCCTAGATCCTGGTCCTACATCAAATCGACCTCACGTGTCGCGTCACTAGTTGGACGTTTGGTCTGGTATCTTCCAGATTTCTGTCAAACGAACTGTTTCCTTGTGTTCCCAGGTTTGGCGACCTTTTGCCTGCCAAACACTGATCTGCCTGTTTATTCTGTTCAAAGTTCATCTTTTCACTCCATCTTGTACCCAGTCCACGTAAGAAGAAAAGTAAGTCATCTCCATCATGCTTATGCATATACAAAAAAAGGTTTCATTTCTCTGGTATATATAATATATTCAAGTGGAATACAGCTAAAAAGATGGCAATATTTTTGCACTCTGGTTAGTTCCTTAGCCACCACCCATATCCATATTGCTGTTCAGAGTCACCATCGCCGACTGTTTCATATTAAAGTCCTTGGAAAAAGTTAGCATGTCAGCAAAAGGGATCTGCCTATACTCTATAAAAGCATCCCCTCTTCCCTCTGATTTCTTCCCCTTCTCTTCCCTCTCTCTTCTTCTCTTCCTGATGATCGATTGACGGAAAGAAAGATGAACGTCCCAGTGGATTACTGCTGCTCTAGTCTTGTCCTGCTCCGATTCCTTAAGGAGGCCGCCCTCTTATTATCTCTTGTATTGAAATGGTTCCTCTTCCCCTTCTACGACTCCTGGTGGCATAATTCTTCCTCTTCCTCTCCCGACGAGGACGCCAAAGGAGCCGAGGCCAGGGCGCGGCACCGCGCAGCCGCACGGGCGGCGCGGGCGGCGCTCCAAGTCGCCACCTACGGCGAGCTTTCCCCGGATCAGGAACCGGCTGCCACGTGCGCCGTCTGCCTATGCGGAGTGGGGCCCGGGGACCGCGTACGCGAGCTGCGCAGTTGCCGGCACGTGTTCCACCAGCGGTGCCTCGATCGGTGGCTCGACCACGACGAGCGCCTCAGCTGCCCGCTCTGCCGCGCGCCGCTCGTCGACCGGAAAGGGGCGGCGATTCCGCCGCCGCCGGAGCCCAGCTGGGCCGTGGAGCGCCTGCTCTACCTATTCGGGGATGACGTCCTCCTCGCTGATCCTCCACACTCATAGCTACGCCTGCGCTTGTTTAGCTGTTGGTGTAATATGTAGATATGATATTTGTATTAGATCATATTGAATACCCAGATTTTATTAGCGGTAATTAATAATGGAAATAAAAAATCCCGTTAAGAGTTTATAGCGTTTGCACGTAATTTTGTATGTACCTTTCACTTTTCTATATTAATATTAAATGAATCTAGATGAATTTATTAAACACTTTATTTTATACAAGAGAGTAGCACTTCAATATAATTATGCCATACATTGTGGCATTGGCATTATTGAATTATAGGATATATAGCCAATTATTAAGCAATTGAATAAATTATGTTCTATACTATGTTAAAGGTTAGATATGTCATTTTGGTGTATTCAACAATAACACGCATGTAAATGGGCCATGCACAATAAATTATCATAAAGTCTCGCAATAATTGCTAGATGCAAGACAAGATTAATTATATCACAAGTGGATTCACCATACATGTTAACACAGATGACTCATTTAATAATTTTAATATTTTAAAATTATCTTTATAAAATATAATTAGCTTGTTAAAGTTAGCTATAGATATTCTATTTAAGAGAAATTGACAGAGCAAACTGAAGAACTCTGATCGCGTTTATTTGATTTCTTAATGAATTTAGGTAAGGATTGTGTTAAAAAAAAACATCCAAATTCAGATTAAGATATCGAATGCTGGAAGAAAAAAAAAATAGAACCATCACATTAGTAGTCCCCCTCAGCTGCTCCTACCGAGGAGGAGGTAAATTAGAAACTCATGTATATCAAGTGCAAATGAGAGGGTCAGTCGATGACTCAGAGTTATGACATTCTCAAAAATTAATCTATGTCTATTTAAAAATTACCTCTGTACACTTATCAACCGAGCTAATCCATGAGATTGTCGAATGCTATGAACATCTATACGACATGTTCTCATTTATTACACGTACAAGATATTTTTCAAGCCAATTTCTCATCGAAGTGCATAGTGTTGTCAAGCTAATTTCTTATCTAAGCATTGATAATTATTGATATTGGACACCAAATTATCACAGGTAGTGGGGATGTTAGCACTAACTCAGATCTCGAGTTATAGATGGGAGCATTAAGAATCCCATCTATTCTCATCTACAACTACCAAAAACAAGCTAACAAAATAAAAACATAAATAAATAAATTAGAGAAAAGTTTCTCAGAGATGCTTGATCTATAATTATTTACATTATCAACTCTTATGATTATTAAGAATATTAAAGAACCTTATCAAAACCAACCATCTCATTGCAAAACGAAACTCCGTTACCAATTAATACAACGTTCATTTTGATAGATTATGGCCTACGACTACAAACTGAAGACGATCATTTCGCCTAATAATAACACAAGCGGCAAAGTAATCCAGAATTGTTTAAATGTCCTTGGAAGCGGAGACACCTTATGATTCTATGTGGTTGAATGCGAAACGATGTCCCATAAATCTGGAGTACCAATTTCATGCTTTCTACCTGCGTTTTCCTGTTGTGGCAGCAGGTCATGGTAATGACAATAGGGAGGTAGCTTTTGGCACGGACAACATTGTTATGTTAATTTGTCCGGCAAGAAAAGATAGCGAAACCGGGAGTCGAAAGGCAGGACTCCAAAATTCCGGGAAGCGAGGATCCTTTGTCGCCGCTGCGACATGCACTGCTGAACTAAGTTTGCCTGCTGTTGAGGAAGAAATTGAGAGACCCAAGTTGCGAAGTTGGCATCGTCCACGAGGCCTCTGGCAAAAAAGTAGAGCATTTTTGGCACTAGTAACTTCCCCTTGTGGTTCACTCCAACTGAAGCTCGTACATAATCTTTCTGAGCCTCCTGAAGCTCTTCCTTCACGTTTGTGGGACTATAGATCTTTACCTGCAAGGGAAACCACTTGAATGTTTATCGATATAGAAAGTATTCCCATCACGCAATATTCTGTTTTGAGGAAAAGAACTTCAATTGTTGATCAACATTATTGATAATGAGAGCGAATACAATTTAGAGTAATTACATATACGGCACGAAATATATTTTCCAAAAAAGAAGTTAGAAACAATATTACCGCTGGGGAAGAGTATGACCCACAGCTTAGAGCAAATGCCACAAGTGGCTCAAACGTGTCGATTGAAAACTTTTTCTGCTCTTCAGATAATTTTATTTTGTGAAGAGCAAGTAGTAAAGCCTGCGAATATAGAATAACAATAGCAACGCTGTAAAATATTCAAAGAACAACTAGACTCCCTATTTAGCAGTTTTTCACGTACTGTTTGCGGTCTGTGGACGGGTGGCTTCATTTTTAGCATTCCATATTCAATGGCAGAAGCACTAAATGAATACCCTCCAACTGTGTATGCTGCCTAATTGTAGAGATAAGAGCAAGTCAGTTCATAAGTGCAAAGTATTCCCTGAGAGGAAAAATATCAGAGGAGAAATAATGTTTATTGAACCTTCTGCATCAGGGAAAATAATTTCATATCATTCCTTGGAACACCATATGCAAGATATGCCTGCATTTTATGACGGAAAATATTCAAATCCTTCTTGCCTACAATAAACATTTCCTTTTTCTAAAGCAAACTAGTATATGGTTTAGATTCAGGTAGCTTACGTGCATGATGAGCGCGTTGTACAAGTTTATCCAAAATGCCATTTTTTCATCACCGTTAAGATGGACTGGGTTTACTTCTGCTAGTTGTTCAATCAGTGTTCTGTCTAATTCAAGGATATTAGCATGATTAAGAAAAATCAAACCAATTTATGGTGCTTAGAGTCAATGTATCTTGATTGCAAGGAATATAATATATATACTCTACCAATCTGCCAAACTTTGAAAAAGGAGCACATAGTAGAGGCTTGGTGTGCCAATATAAATTTATATACCATGAGTCATAAAGCAGGATCAATGAAGCAACATTATTTGGCAAAATGAGAAAACTATTTCTGGAAACTCTTGGAGGCTTGGCCACTGGATACATAATAGCAAGTTAGTGGCTTTACCATTATTTATCACTTGTCTTCTAAACCACAAGAGGGTTATAAATATTACATAATAAAATTGCATTTTATGTTTATACATGAACTTTGACTGTGAGATTTAGGAACAAAAAATGCTCTCCATATTTGGTGAAGATTTATAAAAAAAAAAAAACGTATCTGCTCTGACCAAAAAAAAGTGTCAGGTTCCATAAGAATATCAGTTCCATTGTTGTACATTATTCTTAAATGAGATCTTCCAATATTATGAGTTTTTTGCGCACATAACAATTTTGATGTGCTTTACCAAGAACTGTTCAAAACAGCTATAGATAAGGCCAAAATTGTAGTATGATAATAAATCATAACAGTAACACTGTAACGAGAAGCAGAGCTTCACTGCTTTCACCTAGCTCGAGCTTTTTATCGAGCTCAACAAGAGATATTAATATAGTTATAATCTAAATCAAACATTGATCTAATAAATGGAATATATTAATTTTTTATTTTTAATATATTATAAATAATATAAAAGTACAAAACTGATAAGATATGCATTTTTTAAAATATATTAGTGAACAAAAAATTAAAAAAAAAACAAGTAGGTTTATTCATTAATTGTTTATGAGCTTTGTTTATAAGCATTAACGAATTCAACTGACTAGTATTTAAGTTGTGTCATTTAATTTATTTTTACATATTGAATATAAACGTGATCTTATTGAGTCATATTGAGCTTCCATGAGCCCATATTCATTTACAGCCCTATGTAGCTGAAAGGTAACAATTCACAAATGACTAATTAAGATAACACAGATTGGAAAGATAATTACATACAAAAAAAATCTTGGCATTTAAATTAATAGAGAAAATATTGAATACCTGAACCGTCTAAGTGCACCAGCAGCATACTCAAGTTGTCTTTTCTCCACTGACATCCAGGAGACTTCAGTCGCCAAACTATAATTACCAATATCAGCCCAACACAGTTTTCCATGAGCTCTGTAAGGGTCAAATGTTGTTCCAGTGGTCAAAATTTCATTATTATATTGCAGACCCACTCGAGGACTGTCTGTCCATGATGAAATTGATGGTCCAGACACCGAGCAATGTGATGAATTTGAAAATTTCTCCGCCGGTGATGAAAGAAAGCAGATAATGTCAGAGGAGGACATTCGGGATGATACCATAGAAACATCAGCTAACGAGATGAATATATTTTTCATACAACGAACTATTTCTTCAGATAGCTGATTGGGATGCTTCCAAAGGCCTTTAATGGGTATCTGTTTTCTGAAACTTTCAGTTGGTACACGGTGACAAATTTCTTCCTCTAGTAACTTGTGTTCTTGATTAAGCACGCTGCCTACAGTGTCCTGACAAAATCACAACCCATCACAGATTTAGACCAGCACATATACTTATGCAATGCAACATAGCTTATATTCATTAGCTGTTTATTGTCACCTCCAGATTTTGGAGATCAATAGAACTGGGCGCAGTGCTACTTCTGCCTTATTTTGTTTCTTGTTATTTCATATACAATTCCTATTAACTTGCATGACAATTTCCTGCTTGTAATTGACAATTTACAAGTACAACAATTTGTTTGTAAAGTACTAGAGGCTTGTTCATACTTCTTATGACTAGGTTAGACCAGTAAATACTGGTTGTATGTACTACTCCAATAGCAGTGCTCTACAAGGCTTCAAACTCATATAATGCAGATAACGTATGCGTATTATAAAAGTGCAACCATTTGATGTGAATGGCACTGAGAAATATTCTTTAAATCTATGAAAGTAACAGGAAAGAATAATGAACATATCATTTCAAAGGTCATTTCTAAGCTTAGGTTAGAGATGCAACAATAGAAACATTCTATTGAAAAGTAACATACTGTTCTTTGCTTAGGATAAAATGAACTCATCTATATTTTTTGAAAAATAATGTTTAAAAACAGGCAAAGGTTTACGTTTTCTGCTTTTTTAGCAGGGCAGATTTTTGATGGCTGAGCAGGCAATTGTTTTAATCGGGACTCAGTGAATCGTCTTTCATTTCTTTCTTGAATAAGCTTAAAATGCAAAGAGATCGTCTCTTCCTCTAATCTGGAAACAGTCATCTCTAATGATGCTATATTGGACAGCAATTCCTGTGCCTGCAAACAACACCCACGCATTTCTTTGCATTATAAAATGCTTTGAAATATGAAACCAGTAATAAAAAATAGTTCGGTGTACGAAGCTCCTATCAATACAGGATTCTAGAGAATAATCTATTGTGTGTAATCTTATCCTGCATTATAAGAAATTATTTTTGAGACTTGAACCCACGATCTCTAAGTTAATTTTACCGTTGCACTAAGCTCCCTTCATCAAAAGATAATAACCAACAAGAAATTCAAATGCATTCCATACAACCATCCATTTGAAGTAAACGCTGTGTTTTCTAAAGTACAACTCATTGGAACATTGCAATATATATAAATGATAATCCAGAGAAAGATTAATTATATCTAAGGATCAAGGAAAGCTGAGTCCAGATATTGTGTTGCTGGTTTCATTTTTTTTCCTTTTTTTTTGAGGAATTTTACAAAATAGAAAAGTTTTCCCAAAGGGCTTGTAAAACATGGAGAAAAAAAGAAGAGAGCGGGTAAGAGTTCATGTAGCAACTTTGCTCAAAATAATTAATTTTTGGAGTGAGTTCAGGACATTAAAGAAAATATATATGTGAATTTAGTGGAGGCACCATATACGTTGCAGTTGGAGAGGCATACTAAAAAACATGTGCACTGTACATGAGTGGTGCAAATGCACTGCATTGTGTGACTATACAGATGCGTGCGATGGATGCCTATGTGGGAAATTAAATTTACATGGCACACATGAAGTGCTTTGTTGGCACCCATGTGGCACACGAGACATTTCTTTGGTGCATGAGGCATACGTGTTAAAGGAGGATTATGTGACATGCATGAGGTACAATCTGAAATTTATTGGCGTAAACAAGGCTTATGTGGCACAACGGAGTTGTAATATGGTGCTTTATTTGCATCCATGTAGCATACACAGAGACACATGGAAAATGAGCTTTATGTGTCGTATCTGAGGCCCAGGCGTATCTGATGCTTTATTAGGACACTTTGCACTTCACACATATGCTTCGCCATAAGTTGTATTGAGGCACATACTAAACTTATATTCAAGTAGAATATTGCAATATGAATGAGTTTAGATTACCTTTGTTTCCATTAAATTAATTACCTTAAATGCTTTTTAATGAATTTTATATTGACAACATTAAATACCTAGCACAGGGTTTCTAGCAACTTGTGGGGGAGAGCAATATGAATTGTATCGGGAATTGTTCAACTAGAGCTATTCTTCAAAACCTAAAGTCATCAAGCATGTTTCAACATATTGAAGGCTAACTTCTTTATTTTGAAGGTATAGATACCAATTACCATGACATGGTTGCGTTGCTGCAGTATTTTGGAAAATCCATAATTTTATTCTTTTGAAAAAGAGATAGATGAAATATTCACTTGTTAGTACCAAAAGGGCGATACAGAGCCTTAGTAATGCTATTTCAAGATGATGTAAATAATCATAACTTGCATGAGGTTGGTAAATCATCCTAGTTTGTACCAATGAATGCCCTGTCAGACCCCATTGCATATCAGATTTAGGAACACCAAAAAGACCAGGCATGGTTATAATTTAGCCTATTTTGTTTTTGTACATACTACATAAGCTATCTTACTAGAGCGATGTAAAATATTGATGTGCAATGTCAACATTAATCAACTATTCAGGTGAAACGAAAATTTGAATTTTCAAGATCGAGTTCATTCAATCCATGACAATCTTGATATAATTGCATTTTATAGCAAGATATTTTCTTTTTACAAAGCGGAATTGAGTAATTAAATCATCTTTATAAAACTAATAAAAACTAGGAGCATAATAACTTTGAAGTCAAAAAATATTTAGTTAGAACTTTCACGAATTTTATTTGCTATTTCATCAGGAGCATAGTTTTGACTTTATGAGAAACTTTTTTCAAAAATTGAAATAAAAAATCTAAAAATCTTCATAAAACACAAGAGCATATAATGAGATATCAAGGCGCGATGGCTGAAGCCGAAGAGCATATAATCCAAACAATGGATATTCACTTATTGGTGTAAAAAGAACTAAGCCGCTTGTGACTTGGTTTGACATGAATCAAGTTGTCCTGAGTTGCCTCTTACCCAACTTAATACAACTAGACAGTCGGACTATGCATCGGGGTTGTGACTCCGGTGCATACCAGACTAAGTTTATTATGGCTCATTGGCTAAGTTTGATTTGATTTTATATTTATAAATTAATAAAAATATTATAAATATTAAATAATTTAATTATTATTCAATCAAAATACCAATTTTAATAACATTAATTGTTATTTTTAAAGTTTTTTTAATATATTTTTATAATTTTTAAAAATGAAAATATCAATTTTAATATCATGATTTTAACTAATAAAAATTTCCAGATTTTTTTTCTACGTTTGAGATTTTTCTATTTTTATAATTTATAATTTTTTTTATTTTCAAATTAATATTTAGATTCATGGGTTCGAGCCCAGATTTCTACATGCATAGTTCAATGTGTTCAAGCTTGGGCATATGTTCATAAGCAAACCACCTGATAAACATGATTCATTTCAAGCTATGTCGGGTTGGGCATGACACGAAAAAGAAATAGGCCTATCGTGCCCATGTCATGTCTGGCCTAGGCACGATCTGTTAACATATCTAAGCAAACTTCTCTTGAATCCATACTAAGCAGGAAGTTAACCTCACCTTCCTATAGCAACATTCCTCCCTATAGACAAAAATTCTAGCTATTAGATTTACACACTCTAATTGGCAAATTTCAGCAACTTGGTTTCCAGGTGGAGTGGATCCCAATCTCTTTCTCACTAATGTTGCAGAATGTTAGTCCATCGCGTTATATACTAGAGAAAATTTGAACTTGATTTGATACCATTGTTGGTGATGAATTGATCCATAGGAAAAGCTCTTCCAAACTTTCAGGTTGACGATCGTTACTAATGGACTAACCATCATCCAATTTGCTGGCAACAATTTCCCAACATCTCTATCCTCATCTCACAAACTGAAGAGTATCCAATAGATGCACAAAGAATTTGATAAAATTCGTAGTGTTGATGCACACGACGTGAGAATAAAAAAGGAACTCATGTTGAGAATAAAATATATCCCTATTTTATTTAATTCACTAATCTCAAGTGTATGTCAAGGGCATAAAACATTGCAGAAGTGGATCTGAACAATAATTTGGCGATAAAGATGGTAAATATCCAGAAACTTATCTATTTTATCAGACATTAAGAAACATAATATTTGCTTTGGCAACGTTAGTTTATATGATAAATAGATCTCCATGGGATCGAAGAGCATACCTCATTTGGAAGGCATGTCAAATCAGATAGCGTTACAGCAGCATGCTCTAAAGCATTTTCAAGAACGACGTGCAATTCCATTTCATCCTGCAACACTTGTTGGAGCCTATGAACCTGAAACATCATATCCGGTAACACTAATGTAGTAAGAGAGAGAGAGAGCTAATATTTCATGAAGCTGAAAAAAAAGAGGCTTCATATCAACAGTCAATGTAGATTTTAACCAAAACATTTCTCTATCAAGTACTCATTGAAATGTCAATATCCTAAAACATTCGAGGAAATAAATATTGCGAATTTAAGCTTTTTTGTGATAAGAGCCAGTCAAACAAATTAAACATGATAACAGATGATGACATTTTCTGCAAAGTTTTGTCAACCTAAGAGTGGTTTCTTTGCTAACAATCTAATATTTTTGGTGACAAACAAATTGAATCACCAGATTCACCTAATCTAGAACATTTAATAAACTGTATACAAGTTGGCAATCATCCTACTGGCAAAATCACAATAGAAACTAGGGCAATAGAGATTGACGATGAGCTCCAAAAGCCAGGTAGCAGAAACATGATACCACATATTACCAATGACATAATATAATCATTATAAAAAATTTAATTAGAATAAAAGAGTAGAATAAAGTACACTTACATCCTGCTCCAGTTGAAACCTAGAAGAACGTTTGGAGAAGCTTCTTTTATACAACATAATGCTTCCAGCTTCTCCAACATGATTATTTTCCTAAAATATTACTACAAGCTTAGAAACTTGATAAGAATACAACACTTTTCTAACAAAAAGTTGGATTTCTTAGTAAAGCTTTAAGGCCTACCAGTAACAACTATGTATGATCAAGGAATCCTTGTTTTGTGTTTTTCGTAATTTTGCAGGAAAATAAAATAAAATAATAAAGTAGGAGTTCTGAAAACATGAAATATATATTCATTGAGAATGATTAGTAGGAAAAGATATACAAAATATACCAATTTTTCTCTGATTCATATACACCAATTTTTCTCTGATTCATAGAGCATTATCTGCCCGGTGGTCAGACAGTAGCCAGTTGAGCGCCAAACATCACAAGGAAAACTAATGATACCAACTGATAAGGGATTTGGAGCATAGAAGTCATCAAATTGATGGCTGTTGTTGATGCTAAAGCACTAAGAAATAGAAATTGCATATTTCTTTTTAAATTTTAAGCTTATTCAAAAGGTAATCTGACTGCAAAATCAAATATAGATCATCATATACTGATAGCAGGAGTAAAATAAAAAAATGGTACTGGAAGTGGAAATTGCAATTTCGCTGGTAAGTAGAGTTTGGCGGTGTGATTCACTTAATTTGGAAACAATGCGGAGTGGCATGTCTTGAAAGTTGAAACCAACCTGCGATTGGAATGAGCGCCAATCTATCCTGAAATCATCTCGATTACCCATCTTATGTTTCGCGTCATGATATTGTTTTGGTTTTGGGCAGCTCTCAGGAATCGAATCTTTTCTGCTTAGGAAGAGAAAAAAGGAGCTTAGCATAAGCATTGCTTCAAGTAAATAGAGGATAAGCAGCACCATCATGTGATTACATGTTCGTTTTGCATTTCAGAGCAGGCCGGTCACACATTCTATAAATTTGGAACTTTGTTAAATCACTGATGTATGCTGCTGTTGCCTGCCCAAAAATGGTAACAACAAGGAAACATATTAGTGAAACATATACCCCCGGTATGGCAACTATATAAAAAACGAAAAAAAAAAAAAAAAAAGGTTGTTCAACACAATGTCTCTAAGCTACTAAAGCATTGTTTCCTATATCTTCGGTTCGTAGAAATTAAAACAGAACAGAGTCCTCGTGAGTCCTAATGTTCTTCCCTCTAGCTAGTTTCTAATGACAAAGACCAAGAAAATGACTCCTTTTGTTCCGGATTTAACCTCGCCCTTTGTGATCTCGCAAGCAACGGATAAAAGGATAAATTTTGGTTCACTAACCCCTACAAAAATCATCTCATAAAGAAAACCAATCAAAAGCCCTACCAACCAAACCATTATCGATACAAGAGATTAGACACGGAAGCATGAGAAAGAGACAGTCAGACAGATCCTTGCTTGCGGTTCAATCAAGGAGGCTAGGCGAGCACAAGGCAGGGGTGAATGGAGGAGCGTTCTTGCAAGGAGAAAGATGATCAAAATGTTACCTGGAGAAGAGTCGATTTGGATCTCTGAGTGGAGAGATTCGAACGAGATTGCAACTGGAGCTCCTCGCAAACCAAGAGACGACATCGACTGGTATATATCTGTGTACTGGACAAACAGTTCATCACAGATTTCAAATTTCAAACCCGGAGTTGGTCACTACTAATATCTTATTGATCTGTTCTTAACAACCGTTTGTCTGAACATTTAAGATTCCCGGTCCCAAGTACTCCGGCACCCACAACATCACCTCTCAGACAGACTGACGTGGGGTCCAATAGAGGAGATGAGTTGCTTTTGGGAATCTCCGTTGGCCTGATAGATGCTTTTCAGATTGGATGTCTTTGGCAAGGCAGGATTCTCCGTATTTACAGCGGAGGGCTTCCAGGGTCAATGTTCGCATATTAGAAGAATACGAAACACGTTTTTTCATAGACATTTGATCCTGGTTCCTCGTTGCAGCTCTGTACCACGGCAACAATCCATATTTATTTTATTTTCCAGTCATCAATTATCGCTGACAATTTCAGTTTAGCTCCTGATATCTTGGGCCACCCTGCTGGGCCTGGTTGACAACTCAGTTGCGTTTGCTATTTGACTGCAACCCAGGCGATGCTCTCTTATGAGAGGAGAATAGCATGAGGTTGAGATGGTGTTGGAGCAAAGCCTTCACCACCACCTCGCTTCCTCCCTCTAGAACCGATTCTGTCACCTCTACTCAGCAGAGGTTGTTCCAAATATTTCGCAACCTGCCTTCCAGATCTTACCTTCCATGTCCACTCCAACGCATCTCTCAGCCTTCTCATGTCACCGAGGATTTCTGCTGCAGTCTTCTCGCTTCCTGCTCCATTTATAAATCCTCGAGGCATGGATTATGCGTCCACAGCTTCATCATCAAGCTTGGTTTCCATGACCAACTCCCCCTGAACAACCACCTCCTCAGCTTTTATTCCAAATTTTGTGGACTGGGCAGTGCACGCAAGTTGTTCGACGAATTGACCGACAGAGACGTCGTGACCTGGACGAGCATCATCACGGCCTGCACGCGAATTCAGAAGCACCAGGAAGCGCAGGAGTTGTTCAAATGTATGCTAGTTAGTGATCCCTCTGTTGTTCCTAACGAGTTCACGTTCTCAAGCGCCGCTCGCTGCGCCGCCTCGCTCAGGTCACTCGACCTCGGAGTGCAGATCCATGCGCAGGTTCAACTGCACGGCCTTGCGGCCAATTCAGTGGTTAGAAGTGCTCTCTCGGACTGCTATGCAAAATGTGGGAGGCTGGCAGAAGCATTGACGATGTTCTCGTCCACAGAGTACAAAGATGTCGTCTCCTGGACCGCCATGATATCGGCTCTCGTCGAAGCCGAGGATTGGACCAGGGCAATCCAGTTGTACTCGCTGATGATTGAGAGTGGCACTCCGCCTACAGAATTCACCATCGCCAAGCTTCTCACGTCCTGCAGGCGCTTCTTTGGCCTCCGTGGCGGAATGATGCTCCATGCTCACGTGATCCGTTTGGGGGTCGAGCTGAATCTGGTGCTGAAGACGGCGCTCGTCGACATGTATTGGAAATGTCAGTGGCCACGCTATGCCTTAAAAGCGTTCCGGCAGACACCAGACTCTGATGTCATGCTCTGGACGGCGATGATCACCGGCTACTCCCAAGCAGAATACTACCAAGAGGCCATCGCGATGTTCCAAGAGATGAAGAAGAAAGGGGTGGAGCCGAATGCCTTCACCTATGCCGCAGTCATCAGCACCTGTTCATCTGTCCCTTCGCCAGAATTAGGGAAACAGGTACACTGCCAGGCAGTGAAGGCTGGATTGGTACGCGATGTGTCTGTTGGCAATTCACTGGTTGACTTGTACGCCAAACACTCCACCTATCGGGATGAACCTATGCGTGCCTTTAGAGCAATCGCCACTCCTAACGTCGTCTCTTGGACTGCTCTCATCGCGGGACTTGCTCGACTCGGAGTTGAACACCTGGCGTGCGCGGCTTTATTGGAGATGCAACTCGCGGGAATCGAACCCAATTCTTACACTTTGTCTACTATCCTCCGCAGTTTCAACTCTCCAGAAGCTCTGTCGCACGCACAGAAACTCCATGCTTACATCATCAAGACCATGTCGAACTCATCGGATTTGGTCACCGGGAATGCTCTGGTTGACTTCTACGCTAGATGTGGGAGGGTGAACGACGCATGGACCCTGGCGCACAGGACGATGCCTCACAGAGACGTGCTAACGTATACCAGCTTGGCAAAGGGGCTCAACCACACGGGCCACTACCGGAGAGCGCTCGACCTGATCGCTCGCATGCACGAGCAGGGCGTGAAGATCGATGGCTTCATCCTTGCTTGCTTCCTATCATCTGTTGCAGGGTTGTCAGCGAGGCAATTCGGCGAGCAACTTCACGTCTTCTCACTTAAGTCCGGACTGCTGAGCTTGGTTTCGGTCTCCAATGGTCTTATCAACGTGTACGGTAAATGCGGGGGCTTAGACGAAGCTCGCAGGGTCTTCGCAACGATGAAGGAGCCAAATGTAGTATCGTGGAACGGATTAATTTCCGGCCTAGCGTCGAACGGCCAGTTCGCGGCAGCTCTGTCAGCGTTCGAGGACATGCGGCTGGCGAATACGCGGCCTGACGAGGTCACCTTCTTGCTGATCTTGCAAGCTTGCAGCCACGGTGGGCTGGTCGACTTAGGCGTCGACTTTTTCAACTCCATGCACGAGCACGGCGTAGTGCCGCGATGGGAGCACTACGTTTGCTTGGTGGACATGCTGGGGCGAGCAGGGAGGCTTGAGGCTGCGGCACATACCATAGAAACGATGCCATTGAAACCGGATGCGTCAATATACAGGACTTTGTTGGCTTCCTGCAGGCGGCATCGGAACCTGGTTCTTGGAGAGTGCACGGCGAGGAAGGCGATGGAGATCAATCAGTCGGATCCGACTATCTACGCGCTGCTCGCGGGATTGTATGACGACGCAGGGAAAGTGGAGTGGAGTGAGCAGACTCGGAGGATGATGAGGGAGATCATACCCCAGAGGGAGGTTCGAATCTGATCGAACTGGTTGTCCACAATTGATGAGATGCTACATATTCCAGGACCATGCAGGAAAGCGAGAGTGCCGAACTTCACTAGGAAGTTTGTCGAAAAATCAAAATCTCTTTAATTTTTTCCCCTCTACACTGTCACTGGCTTCATTCTGTCTAATTCATAGATCGATCAAAAGAGAAAAATACAGAAACTAATTTTATTCCACATTATAAAGGCATTTGTTAGATCACTCAAAAATTGTCAGCCTACCTGCATCTGCATAAAGCTGATGTATTATCTTGGGATCTCCAGATTAACTCGAAGCTTGAAATATCAGAATGAATGACCTAGTGCAATACATATTAGAGAAAATATCTCAAGTTAATCTCAACGTATGATAGTAATTATCACAAGTTTCTGCCATAAATAGAAAATAATGCAATAATAGTATGTTGGCTAGAACCAAGGTTTGTTGTATGTGGCTTAATCGCAACCTAAAGTGTGATGGCTGCATGTAAGCTAACCTGGGCCCAAATAAAAGAACGCTAACGCACCAATAAATGAGTTGACCAGACCATTCTGTGACTGGCCTGATTGGTCCGTTTTAACACCTATACATTTCATCCGTTTGGCCTGTTTTAACACCTATACTTCATTGCAGAGTTTCAAGTTTAGACAGAGTGCTGAGGGAGTTGATTAAATAGGGAAGTTGAGGGTCATCGAAGCCAACTGAATTTTTAAAACATCGTCCCCGAGTTAGCACTTTGTTTAGGACAATCATTCAATCCACCTGAGAATCAATGATTATATAAGCCATGTCTTAAAACTACATTTGTGATATCAACAGCTATAAAAACCTGTAAAAAAATATGACAACCGTTGTAAAAGTTAAACCATATGCGTTATATCAGGAAATCAATCGTACCATACAGATTCAACCATTGGTTGCATTCTAATAGCTCACAAAGAAGCCACTGTTCATAAGAATAGAGAATGCACAATCATAAGAATAATCTTGTTATACCAGAGCCTAACACCATTTGTGAAGTCTTAACACTTAATCAAGCTGGCATACATTAGTTTGTAGCTATACAACAGACCGAACTACTATTTAGACATGATAACAAACTATTACACTCAGTACATTAACAATGAGGTTATTTGGAACAATAGACTCCGTAAAAGGCATTTTAACCAAAACCCTCATTTCAATAAGTTTTCTCTAATTTATATGCAGTCCAAAAATCTTCATTGCACCAAATACTTGTTATCTTCACTCACTAAATCATCATTGGTTGTATGCAACAACGGAAGCGCGCTCTACGAACAGTATTCACAATCTCTTCTTGTGTGTTTTCTAGCATCGCAACAATGTCAGAAAAGGAAGGGCGCACATCAGGATCCGGATCCCAGCAGCGGGTCATGATCTGGCTAAGTGCTGGGAGGCAATCTTGCGGTATAACTGGACGCACACCCTTATTCACAACAGCAAATGCAGCCTGGACAGCTGTCATATTCTGGAAAGGGAGCATTCCAGTAATGAGCTCCCAGAGAACAATGCCAAAGCTGTACACATCCACTTTCTGATTGTATGGCCTATGCTGTATCATTTCTCTGGGAAGAAAGATGTAATCAAGGGACAAATTTAGCAGCAAGCCATAATGTAAGAACACAAGAAAAACACAATTCAGTTAAAAGAAAAATGTCAACATAGTAGGTGTTTGGAACTTTTTGGAGTTCTCAGTTGGAATAATCCTTATCACAGAGCTATGCATAAAACATATCTCTTATCTCTACTTGAATAATAGTTTAAATATCAGTAAATATCTAATATCTGGCAATACAAAGTAGTACATTATTTCTGTCATGCCTGATTTCAAAGAAAAAAAGAAGAGGGAATAAAATATAAGCCCCTATAGCAAATTGTCAGGCACTATCATTTAATACAAATGGTAACAATGCTATTTTAATCAACTTAAAATTCAATTCCGGAGGAATTAAGAGTACCCTTTCCATCCCAACCTAACAAGACAATCCAATTTACATAGAAAGCATGTCCGATAATTATTTTTTAATTAGAATCTATGTGAATTGGTTGATCTTTGAACATACAGAGAATTACCTCCAGAGGCTTTTATGTGTTACTATTACACAGTTAAGGCATATGTGAACCACTAAAATGTTTTACTTCTCTATGAATAGCTTGTTAGAATTGATGATGTGCCAAAGGGGGTGAATAGCAATTTGCTTCATTGTTGATCGTCGATTACATGCTTATCTATAACACGTTAATACGTAGCAGAAAATGAAATAAACAAATATAAGCATTATAAACACAAACGGTTTTACATGGTTCGGAGCCCCTAATTTTTGCTCTACGATCTAGTCTTAGCGATAGCACAACTATCTATTCTCTTTTTCAGATACCTTTCGGAGGTGGAGAAATCTCTTACAATCTATTTTTTCACAACCAAATACAAACGCAAATATAATGATACAAATGAAATATGAAATGCAATGCAAACAACAATTTACAAGTGTGATCTTTACTTGCTCGTTGTTTGGTTGATTTAGAATGCTTCTTGAATGTCTTGAACGTAACAACAATTTCCCTTCAAAGTCTTTAAGAATCAACCTCTTTAAATATCTCCGAAGTTCTCTTTTATAAAGTTGCAAATCGGACTGATTTTCGCTTAACAGTTGACTGGTGGTTACAATCAGTTGATTATTACACTGTGTATCTAAACGTTACACTTAAAGAATAGCTATTTCAGCTCAACTTTGACTAATATTATTCGATTGATGTCTAAACAATCGAGTCCCGCAGTTAAGTATCAAATCTTCTATATGTTGTTACAGCACTATCAATCGATTGATGATGAATACTCGAGTTTTGAACTCTCTTTTAGCTCGAAGAGTAACATCAAACGATTGCTACTCCAAAGCAATCAACTAATCATAACAAATCGAATTGAACAACCGAGTTTTAAACTCTTTCTTTGCTCAAATAGTAACATCAATCAATTGCTACTCCATAGCAGTCGACTAATATTGCTATTTTAGTCTTTCTAAAGATGAAACTTCACTTTACCTAGTATCTAGTTGACCACAACCTACCAAGACTTCTCCCGCATAACATTCGATTATCCTTGACCTTTCAAGACTTTACTCACCTAGCATCCAGTCAACCTTAACTTATCAAGACCTTATCATTGTCAAACACCCGGTCAATCTTGGCCTGTTTGGACTTCCCTTCTCACGCCAAGCATCCGATGAACTTTGACCCATCAGGACTTCACCCTTGCCAAACATCTTGTCCTCATTGACCTGTTTAAACTTTCCGTCTCACACTTAACATTCGATCCTTCTTGACCTGTTAGGACTTCCATTTACATGTAACATCTAGTCCTCTGTGATCTAATAGGGCTTTCATCCGCATGTCAAATGTTCGATCCTCCACGATTTACTTGGACTTCTTTTGTCATCTCATGTCAAATGTTTGATTCTCCATGACTCACTTAGGCTTCACTTCTCTTGTGTCAAGTGTTCGGTCCTCCTTAATTCACTTGGTCTTCATCACTTACCAACTCCTTATTGGACTTTTGATCATAACCCATTTGGACTTCTCATTCAACCATCAACATCGAAACCCTTATTCATCTTAGTGGTCAACCTAACTCAAGGTCAATTCGAACTTGGTCAACCTTAATTAGAGGTCGATTGCACCAACATAACAGAGCTCCAAGAAGTAACCTTGCAGCAAATATAATTTGCAATATTCTAAAGTCTTGGCTTCCATAATCCAATTGAGGAGGTCATTCTCAATTGAAAAAAAAAAATCTTAGTACAACATTAAAGATGAGATACATTACATTAATGATTATGGTATCATACAACCACATAATCAATATGAAGCACAGATAAAACTTCCTAAAAACTAAATAACCTAGAAAGTACATGTATTCACTGTTGCATCTCTGCTTTCTTTGCATTCCTTTTTGTCTCGGTTGAATTAGCCCTCTCATTTGAGGTTAGGATTTAAACCAATCCCTGCAAACTTGCAATCTCTCAACTATTTATCTAGTTAATCGACTGCTGCTATTTTCCCTTGGTTCTAATTTCGTGATTGAACTGGCTTCCTGTCCTATTTGTGGTCCATGACAATCTTGTAAACATTGTGCTGAAGGCAAAATGTAATTTCTCCAACAAAAGAAGGTAGAAGGCAAAAAAAATTCCTCACATTACAAAAGAAAAGTTGCAATCCACTAAGAGCACATATTGTGGTATCCATCAAACAGTTATTATCTAATAATGCTTGAAATCATAATTATGCCTTACTGCTTGAAATCAACTTAGCACAAAAATTATCATAGTTAACCAACAAGGGTTTGTTTGGCTAAGGGTATGAAAAAAAATTGGAGGAATTAGTTATCCTGGGTAAATGGATAAATAAGTGGATGAATAAATAAATTTCTCTTTCCGCTTCCACTTGTCTATTCTAGCTGAGAAAAAAGAGGGGTGAAAACAATGAAGATATGAATCACTTGTAACTTGGCCTCCTTAACTCATCCTAGATATTCAAACCATCCAACCTGTTTGGATCTTGCAACTCTCTTGGCCCATCTAGCCTGACAAGTTCATTTGGACCACCAAGCTAGCATGGCTTATGCTTACTACCTAGCCCAACCAACTTGTCTAACCATCCAGTCTAACCAACCCATGCAATATGTCCAAACCACCTAGCTCAACTAGCCCACAGGTCCAGCCAATCTGCCTAGTCAATTTGGTGTGCCTCACACACTCAGCCTGCTCGACTCAACTTGACCTTCCCACCCCGCTTAGCCTACCTTATTCAACTTGCACGACATATAAGAATCGATTAGGGTACATTTACTTGAAGGGATGAATAAAAGAGAGGATTGATTGAGTTGAATGAATGGATGAATATGTGAACTAAAAAAGTACTTAACAAAACTAATACAATCTACCATTTTTATGATCAAAGATTATTAAAAAGTAGAAATAACATGTAAGAAAGATGCAAATACTAACATGATTATGTGTAGTTACTATGATTTCTTTTTTTTTTTAAATGAAAAATTACTCGCTAAGAGAAAGCATGTGTAACTTCAATAGATTGCTAAACAATAAGTTGAGATGATACACACATGTTAAAAAAGGACAAGTGTTTCTATAGTTGAATAAGTTGAATCGATTAGATTTAAAGATGTAAGGGTAGCGGGAGGCCAAAGAAATCTCTCAGTTAATGTAATAAAAAACAATTTAATTATCTGAATATTGATAAAGAAATTGTCTTGCATAGTGTTCAATAGAGCCATAGAGGATATATAACATCAAGGTATATGGAAAATTTGTAAACACCTACAAACCAACCATCTCTAATGACAAACCATCAATCAGTGCAAAGCAAAACTCTTGAATACACCTAAACTGAAAATATCTGATCAAGTGGGAAAAATCACATACAATAAAAGAAATTCAAGGAATGGTGAGAAAAAACGTGTGTCCTTTAATAAGAACTTCAATAATGTTAAAATTGTTAAAATTATGAAAGGCCAAGTTCACATACGGAGCCATCCATCGATAAGTTCCAGTTTCGGGTGTCATTCCTTCAGTCTTAACCTCAATACGAGCAACCCCAAAGTCAGCAATCTTAATTGATTTGTCTGAAAATATAAGTAGATTGTCAGACTTAAGATCCCTGTGTATGAGTCCCAAACCATGAACATACTCCATCCCTTCAGCAATGTCTATTGCTTGTTTAACGGCCAACTTTAGCGGCACTGATCTGTTCTGCCTCTTCATGAGAAATTGCCTCACTGATCCACCCTTTGCATACTCTGTCACAATGCACCAGACCATCGGCTTCCTGCAAGCCCCAATAAACCTGACAATATTTGGATGATTAAGATTTGCAAGCATCATAACCTCCTGTCTGAACTGCTGCTCCATCACCAATGCCCTTTCAGGGTCATTCTCAGGCTTCTCCAACAGCTTAATAGCAACATCTTCTCCATCATAAGTACCCCTGTAGAGCTTCCCAAAAGCACCCTGAGCAAAGGCCACCCCTATATTCAGCTTCCTTAGGTCAAGAGTCCATTCATCATAGTTCTCGAGAGATTCTGTAGGATATCGTGGGTCCATCAGGGTCTGAGCTAAAGCATCTTCGTTCATAGCATGAGAGACCCTACCAGGTCTCAGCACGCTATGCCCCAGGGAGAAATTGGAGCCTGGGAATAAGAGGAGTCCAGTATGGCGCAGTATTCCAGTCCTCGAGTTGTTCGATCCGACACTGCTATTTTCCACGGACATGGCAGCCGATCCACCATCAATGCTCGTCTGCAGACTTCCAACACTATCTATCGACATGTTAGAGCCCTCATCCAGCTTTTGGTAAAATCCCACATCATAAAGCCCATTTCCGACGACATTTCCTCCAGCCACGCCACCAATAAACCCAGCAAATTTTGATCCTTCCGCCATTTGTCAATAAACCAAAGATTGCAAATTCGCTAGCTTCTGCAAATGCTTCTATAAGCCACACAATTTTTCATACATTCCAAGGATCAAAGAGTTACCTAAACCAACAAACATCGATCCCCCGCACACCGGCGAAACCTGTAATAACCAAATCGAATAAAGATATCGGTCAAATATTCCATGGAAACACCTAAAGATAACACCTTTAAAGAGTTCGACCGATAATCATAAAGCAACAAAACGGAAAAACTCGATCGAAGTGCATGAAGCACCGATTAAGTGTGCTTACCTCGACCTCGAGGAGACCGGTCGGGACGAGGGACTTTCTAGCGGCCAGGGAATAGGGCACAGAAAGAGGGTCGACTGGGGAAGGTAAGGGAGTGATGGTGGGTGGAGGAAGACGAGTAGACGACGATCAGTGTGGATAGGAGGGCAGTCCTCGATTGCTTTCCCTTTTCTCTTGTCTACTTATCACTACTAAATCATTTGCTTATTTCACCCTTTTCGTTTTGCCCATTCCCCATTTGTCGTGTTACAAAATGACCGTTACCAGAAGCCGAAGGGCCGTTATGTGCATATAAAACGCTCCATAAAAGTAGCATTTCCATTCCATTTGGGAAAAAATGGGGAGGAGACATTTGTTTCAGGACAATTAGGAGACCATGTATGATAACAATTCACAGAAATCTCCTCTAGCTCCGAGTGTTGGTCTCTTTCAACTCTTAATTTCTTGAGTTATTGAGCTCTCACTCCTATAACTTTTGCCACCTCATACACTTAACTCCTACAATTGACTTTTCAAATCCCCAACTTCTCATGCCCCGACTCCTTTTGCATCCAACTCTTTGAATCTCTAACTCCTCGTGCGCCTGATTCCTTCTACTCCTAAGCTTCCAACCATTGTGTTTCCGACTCTCAAGTTTTTGAACTCCTAATTCCTTTCATCGGTCCTTACACTTTCTTCCCTCTAGCCCATTTTTTATAGGCCTTGCTCCTCATGAGCCTAGCCCAGTAGCCTTTTTTATCAGTATAAATTATTAAAGTTAAAAAAAATTATATTCTCATTAGTTTAGAATGTTTAACATTAAGTAAATTATTGAACCACATAAGAAGGTTTCTTGATTTACCATTTCACATACTCAATTTTCATATTTACTAAAACAAATAGTGATTTCTAATTATATCTTTCGGTTTATCATCAATCGATTGATGATATATTGCCGATAAAATGCATAACTTTATCTAAACTCTGAAACTCATATCTAAAGATATAGTTGTACTCGTAATAATGTAAGGAGTGTATTGAACTTAATTTGAAATATTTTTATATGGCTAAAACCATCAACCAATTTTGACAGCCTTGAATTACTTCAAATAAAGATTATTATACTTCTAGAAATATTGTGAGTGTAACTATACACTTGGATATGAAATTCACATCCTAAATTAAGAAATATGAATTTTTAAAATTTTTATAATCTTAAAACAATTTGACTCACGGTCATTAAAAGAATTAAGCCCGTTATACTTACTCACTAATACTATTAAAAAGTTTCTAGGAAATCTCTAGCTTAAACTATATTGATATTTTAAAATTTTAAATATTGTAGAGTCATTAGTAAGTTTTGATTAATGACTTTAGGAAACTCATGATCACTTCAAATTAAGATCATTATATTGGTGCAATCAGTCCAGGTCACAATTGACCGTACTCGAGTTGAGCTCGAGTTGACTTTTGATGTTTGACAATATGTTTGACATTTGATGTTGACAATATGGTTTGACCATATGTGTCATGGAGAAAGTCCAAGTATG
>JBAMHZ010000097.1:1221805-1232950 GCA_037177395.1 Alpinia galanga | reverse complement strand
ACAGAAGGATTGGTAGTCGACTACTAGTCAAGGGTAGTTGATTGATGACATTATAGCAGGGCACAAAAGGCTGGTAGTCGACCACTGACAGTCGACCGGTGCACTAAGATTCTATGTGGATCATACCATTGGAGTGTCAGCTTGAGCAGTGGTTGAAGACTAATCGATTGGAGGTAAGATCAATTGATTAGTAGGTGAAAATTAGCCCGATGAAGACCTTATAAAAGAGGATTTCATAGTGATTTGCAAGGGTCAATTCTTAGATACTTTGAAGGAGAGTTGCTATTGTATTTTAGACCTTCCAAAGGATTTCCAACTCCACCAAACTACAAGCAAGTAAAATCACATCATGTAAAGTTGTTTTGATTCAAGTTTGTTCATTTGTCTTGTATATTTATTTTGGTTGCAAGTGTTTGTAAAATAACAGATGTAAGAGGTTTCTTTGCCTCTGGAAGATTTTCGAGAAGGATAAAGTGATATTGGTGATACCGCTAGGAGGTAGACCTAGAATAGGAATCGAGGGTTCCAAACCACATAAAATCAGTTTGTATTGTGCTTGTGTTTTTATATTGTTTATGTTTGTTTTCACTGTACATTAACAATTTGTAGACGAGAATGAGAACACAATTGACCATCAAGTGTGAAACGCTATTCACCCCCCCCAGTGATGCCACAATCCTTAACAAGAACAAGTTCACTTATTATGTTTAATGTTTTGCTCATCAATTGCAACTTACACTTGTAGCTATTGATGAATATCATATGAGGATTTCTACTTTTTTGATGTGGTTGCATAGTTGAATAATATTATTGAAGTGTCATATAAGCAAACAAAATATCAAGACATCGTAAATGTCATGATTCATATAAGATCAAGCAAATATCAATTGCAAATTATGAGAGATGATGGTTGGATTTATTATTGAATGAAGTTTCTTTATTTGTGTTAAATATGAGATAGTCACCCTACACATGGAAGATTTATTCTTCTTTCATGAGAGATCACTACAAAATATTGAAGGAAAAATAAATCTTCACTATTATCACATTGAAATTTTTTATAAAGTGATAGATTTGCAAGTTCAAGATTTGAACAATCGCTTTAATGAGGTGAACACGGAGTTGTTATATATGACTTATCTTGATCTATCAAATTCATTCTCTGCTTATGATAAGAGAAAATTACATCAGTTTGTTTAGTTTTATCTATCCAATTTTTCTCCAATGCAATTACTACATCTTGAGCACCAACTTGGTAACTTTATTTTGACATGTGAAGTAATAATAAATTCTCTAAGGTTACAGGGATTAGCAAGCTTGCTAAATGGATGATTCAATTAAAGAAAATATCGATTGTATCCTTTAGTATATTTACTTTTAAAGTTAATATTGCTATTATCCGTTGCAACTAAACTGTAGAAAGAATGTTTTCAGCAATGAAAATAATTAAAATCTCATTTAGATGATATTCTAAATGATTGTTTGGTAGCCCCCAGGGCTTGCTCGGACGGCTAGCGCAGCCATGTTAAAGTCCGAAAAGGCAAGGGATTGATTCCTGGGTTTCACCGCCAGGCTACCGATGACTCTGTATTTCTGCGCTGGCCGCCCTGGGTTCCTGATTTACTCCCCTCTATACGTAGGGGCAGCGATGAGAGACCGTTAATGTGACAGTTCCACATTTGAATTGGAGCTGAGCAGCTTATTTATCCTATCAATGGCTCATTGGCTCATTGACTCGAGGGGTTTCAGAGTGTTGGGTCGGACATATTTGGCTTGTCGGATATAATTAAAGTCTGATATATAGGCCCATGGGCTGAACCATTGTGGCGGCACCCGCGGTCGGGATTAGATTAGTCAGGCAGCTGAGGAGGATTCAATGATGGCAGAAGGTGGCACTCATAAATGCTGAAGTGGTACGATTTAGTTTACGATGATTGAAAATGTTAAATCTATTGACATCGATGAAGTTTCTCGGTAAACAGAAAAGATTTTCCATCTGACGAGGAAACTATATATATATATATATATACATGCTACCCGCCACATATTAATGAAATTTGATAGAACATCTAAATATTTTACCAGACTGTGATTGAATGGGTTAATGTTTGTCTAAATACATCGCATCGAGAATCAGCACAAATTTTAATTTGTTCTTCGTTTGAAGCATTCGATTCTTTCATGGGAACACTGGCGAAGAACAGTAATAGCATAGAGCAGTGGCAAGAAGCGATATTCATTGGGATAAGGATCTCAGTAGTGCAAATAATCAACTTAATTCAAATTATTGGAGGTTTTTCAATGATTTTTTAGATGCATACTATATTATTCTTTAAAAAAAGCAGATGACCTAGTGATTGAAGCTCAGTATGTGTCCAATATCAAACCCAATGTGCTTAAATTGAGAATAATAATCTGTCCGAAGTGTGTATAGTTGTCACTTAATTTATACAAATTCTGAAGTTGTTCTCTTCATAGGGAACACGCATAAATGTCGAATATTAAAGTTAGAAAACGTGACAAGTCTGTGTTTTTTAATAGCTCGTGCTCTTTGTATAGATAATTGTTCAAAAAACTTGTTTAAGAATCTCATATATGAGGGGTCAGCTAGAAGATTTGCATTCCTTCATGATCGTATCATCTTTTAATTATCTTTTAAAAACTTACTGATACCGATTGTGAGCATCAAGGTACAAGAGATTACTTGTATCTGCGATTTAACTTCTTTGATTGAGCTCAAATTTGACTGTGATCGTGTGGTTTAAGCCATCAACGTTTTCTCTTCTTCTTTTTTTTTTTTTTCAAGAGTTTACGAATTCTATGTATTAAAAATATCGAATGTGAGAAGACATGGTTTATGTAACTTGTTTTTGCTTTGGCAATATATCTAACATGCTTTGGAAATGTTTAACAGAATGGAAAAAAAGCAGTCTCTGTTCTGTGTTAAATCTTTCCCAGTGTATCTATCCTCTGCAACTGGGCAGTTTCAATCTTAAAGGTTTTCATTAAGAGTAATGTTTGCCGGTAGTTTTTTCCTTTCGAATTCCTGGAACAGTAGTTCTTTGAATCCTGTTGTAGATGAAGAATGTACGACATATACTTTTATATATTAATTAAATATAAAGGTAGGAAAGGAAGACTGGCAGAGATATTATCCCACTGTGACTTGGATGCAAAACAAAGTAGACAGTATACATTGATGACAATGCGGTTATCTCTTACAAAAGAACAAAACTACATTCTTGAGCTAGAAGAACAAATGGCATGCAATCAATAGACAATAGAGTTTTGGGCTTTATTCTGACAGAAAAATCCAACCAGAAGAAGCATTGCAGGCAGAGAATCGAGAGAGTGATAGAGCAAGAGAGGGCATTGCGTTGGCCGTCTTGTCCTTTGATAGGAAAGGTTTAGTAGTGTCTTGGGTTTCACCCTTTTGGCGTTTTGCTTCAATGCCTACAAACTCTCACCTCATTTCTTTCCTATGCCATTCACCTGTCAAGCTACACTGTCTTGTAGGCATTGTCGCCGTCTCTTTTCGCTTTCGTTACCTCTCCCAATCCTTTCTTGTTCACGTTCTTTTCCTCTGAAAATTGCACTGCTTTTATACTGATTAAGGAAGAGGAATATTTAATGGGAAAAAAAAGTGATAAAACATTCCATCAATCCTTCTCCTTGGTTTCTCCCCATCCTGCAGATGTCCGACGGAGAGGAGAACGTGAACTTAGTCACTCTGCTTTCCTTTTTCTCTCCCTCTCTCTCTTTTTTTCTCTCTGATTTATGTCTTCCTCTGCCATGACAAGCTACTCTGATGCCATGCAATTTTGAAGGCAAATAATTGATCATTGATAAAAGCTTTTAAATCTCCATTGGGGTTTCTTTGATCCCTAATTATTTGTTTTCCTTCTGATCTCCGAAACTATTCAAAATGCGACCTTCTCAATTTATATATCTTATAAAAATCTTTAGTGTTTGATGGAAAAATTATATGCCACTTCCTTTTATATTCTACCTATTCCAAGGTTTTAAAAAGGGTAAAAAATATTTTCCACCTCTATTAAATAAAATATAATTTAATAGATTATTATTTTAAAAATAAAAATAAAGATATGTTAAATAAAATATTATTCCAACTCTTCCTTATTAATATCCTGTCTGCAATGTCAATCAAAAATATACTCACAAAGCCATCGTTCCAAGACGTAGCAGCCATGTGAAAAGCTGAACATAGCATATCACTTCATTCCTGTTCTGCACTTCGACTGGGAGAAAACACATTAGGAATATAAAATAAAAATTAATAAAATTATTAATTATTCAATAAAACCATCCGCTGATATACTTGCTGAAAATAATAAATTAAAAATATATGAAAAAAAAAACAGAACAATTTGTTTGGGTACACCCAGTAGACATCAACTTTTTAAATATAATAATGCAAGAAATGGATTAGGTATAAAAGAGTTTAAAATTCAAGTGAGAAATTAGGAGCACGAAGAGTCGAGGAGTGGAGTCAAAAGCACAAGGAGTTGCTGAAACGACTAGGGTCGAGAGGTTAAGAATATGAAAACTCGAGAGAAATCGAAAGTTTATGAAATTAAAAACTTTGACAGTTGGAGAGTCGAGAGCCCAGGGGGGCTAAGAGCTCTCATAGTTGAGAATGCAGGAGTCAAGAGCACGAGAGCTCACTAGGCTAAGAGACCTCATAATTGAGAGTGCGGAAGTCAAAAATACAGGAGCTAGGGAGGCAGGAGCTCCGAATGTGGGACCGAGAAGTGGTTCCGCAGAGCTCGAAAATTGGGATCCGAAGAAGTGGATCTACGAGAGCTCAAGTATCAGAGGTTGGACACATAGGGTGATCGAAAGTCAGACAAAGCTTAAGAGTATACATTCGAAGACCTCTGGGATGAAGTTGAAAATTTAGAAGTTGGATCATATGAAGCCTTGAACCAGGGCAGGGGCTATAGATGAAGGCTGCGTTTGATATGGAGTAATGTAATCAAGCTTGTTGTGTAATTAAAATTATAATGAAATGTAATTTATATTATATTACTGTATTTGATAGGCGATCGACATGTAATCTTTGATTACAAATGTCATTATATTCTTTTGTTTGACATCTATTATTACTGTATGTCGTTGATCGCCGGCTGTTGTTAGTCACCGTTGGCCATCGGCCGACCGACAACCGGCGGACAATTGACAACTGGTGGCAGCGATCGACAGTCCTTGGTCATTGGCCATAGACATTGATCTTGTAATGTAATCGGATTACATAGGTTTTTATCCCGTAATCCATATTATAATAGTTTCTTATATTTTGTAATCCAAATTTCATTACATTACGGTCTTAAAGTTATACTAAACAAAATAATGTATCTTGTAGTGTAATTTTGATTAGATTACAAGGTATCAAACATTGCCGAAGTTTTTTTCAACAGTAATAACATCCTATATGAAGATTTAGGGTAACAATTATTCTTTGACAGTCTGATATAAGGTACAACAGGCGGATAATTCCAATTGACGAGTGAATCGATATCCGATATAAGGGACAACTGCGGTTAAAAATAACTATCTGACATATCTTTATTTATTAGCTATATTTTTTTTATCATCTTACATCTTCTTCTATTTAACTTAAATATCATAGGGACATCACTAAATTAAGTATTTAACCCCCTTTGACCCAGGTTATGTTGACAAGATTCTATTACAACCGGTTCAAATTAACTTTTGGAGAAAGAGAATCAAAAAGCTGACCACCTCATATAATATTTTATCACATTTTTTATCAAGTAATATTTAAAATTATATTAGCATGAAATTGTAAAATTTTAGCTATAAAGTTTAAATAATAAAAACATTTATTATCAAAAATATATTCAATTTGATTCAATTGCCTAGAAACCAAATCAAAATCAAATTGATATATATATTAACTCTTGTAGCAAAAAGATGATTACGTTTACCCCTAGCGTACCTCACCATCAGTTCTATGGTGATAATAAAAGAAGATAAATCCACAGGAAATCTATACTCTTTGACCGGTTGACTAGTGCAGCGGAAGGTTTCTGAGCCCGGATAAAGAGTTTAGACCTTCGCCAAGAATTGACCCTTGCACCTCGTCTTATAGTAAATCTATGTTGTACTAGTCAACGGGTCATCCCATGGGAGACAGATATTTATATTAACTCAATCAATGATCAGGCAATAATGAATTCGTCACATAAATACATTAAATTAAAACTTAATTTGACCTAGTTTTGTTTTTCGATTTAAAACAAATAAAGAACACAGCCTCTGTATATATATAGGCATACACTTAAAAACAAATAAGATCAATTTTTTTCAGTGATTTGTTATTTTTTAAACAGCAATTTTTTAAAATTATTCTTAAAATAAAATATTTTATAATTTTGATCCTCTATTAAATTAAATAATATTATGTAAAATTTTGATAGAACCAAATTATCAAAATAAAATCAATTCGATGAACTCCACTACATTTTTATACTAAAAAACTACTGTATTCATACCTTAACGTGGGAATTAAAAATTAATATTATCTTTTGTGTGTTTTATTTTTCTAAATTTCATTGCTAAAGTTTTTGTTTATTTTTTATCATTTGATTTGCAATTTACAAATTATTCAGTCGATTCTTGTAAAATCGAATCCTTATTAAAACGAAACAGAAACTTTTATTGCGACTTAGTATAATTTATATTTTTCAAAATACAAGAAAAGAAAATCAACTTTTGTATCTTTGTTTTAAGATATATTTCTTACAGGAAAAATCATGTAAAAATGTTTTACTGCGTGGCGTCATGTGTGTGGAATTATTCTATTTTTACTCTAAACCTTGTGCCCTCCTCACGATCCAACTCTGTCTCCTCTCTGACATTCTTTCCTTCTGTTAATTTAATTTCTCTAGGAAAAAAAAAAAGAAGAGAAAATCATAAGGAGAAATGTGAATCCCACCTCATCTCCTTTTCACTTTCATCCACCGTAACAGGGCACGTAAATTTCAAAATTTACTCTTTTATTTGTCTAATTTTTATATTTATCAAAATTTATAATTATGTTTTAATTATATCTTTCATTTCATCATCTATCGCTTTAACAATCGACTTTATTAGTTAATTACTAAATTTACTATATTTAATTTGTGAGTATCAATCCATTATCCAAACTTACGAGTCGATTACTAAATATTTTACTAATTTAAATAATTCATGATTTTTTATTTAGCCTATCAAATTATATATGAGGGGATGATTGTACTTAGGAAGAGCAATAATTGTTTGAAATATTACTGAATTGCTCACTGATGATTTTAGAAATTTTAAAATCATTTCAAATTAAGTAACTATACTCTCAAACCTAGATTCTAAGGTTTTAATTGAGAGATGAAATTTTAAAATCTTTACAATCTTAAAAAAAATTAGCACAAGGTCATTAAAAGGTTTAGATTTATCATATTTACCCAACGACACCACTAAAAGATTCTTAGGACTCCCTTAGTCCAAATTAGATCCAGAAATTCCTAATAACTTAGCAACATCAAAGAGTTTTAACTAAAAATAGCCTTAAGAATTTTATAATCACTTTAAACTAAGATTGTTGCAATCTCAATAAATTTTTGAATGTAACCATACACTTAGTCCTAGATTACATGACTTAGTTTAATTCCATAGGTATTTAATGAACTTGTGTTAAATTATCTCGAGATTGTTAAATAAAAAAAAAAAAACTCATAGCTCTCAATTTAGACTGTAGAATCTAAAGCTGAATGCATGATTATACTCAAAAGACTTTCAAATGTGCAATAGTCTTCATTTGAAGTGATTATAAGATTTGTAAGACTATTATTAAATTTTAGTCAAAACTCGCTAATGATCCTACAATATTTAGAGTTTTAAAATTTTAATAAAGTTTAAATTAGGAAAGTCATAGAAATCTTTTGGAGGTGTTGGTGAATAAGTACAATGAGCCTAAGCCCTTTTAATGACTTTGTGATAAATTATTTTAAAGTTATAAAGATTTTAAAATTTCACATCTAAAATTCAAGTCAGAGAGTATGATTACACTCAAGAGACTTTTAAAAGGATAATGATTTTGATTTAAAACGATTCTGAGTTTCCTAACACTATCAATGAATTTTGAATGAATTTTATGAACCTTAAAAATATTTCAAATATAGTGCATTGAAGTCATTATATCATTATGAGCGCAACTATATCCTTAAATATGAATTTCATAGTGTAGATAGAGTCATGAAATTTTGAAATTGATAAAACATTTAGCCAACTATCGATGAGTTTAAACAGTAAACTAATGATCACAAATTAAATATAATAAATTTAAAAATGACCGATGAATTTGATTATTATATATCAATCGATTGATTGATGATGTATTATTGATAAATAAATGATATAATTGAAAATAACTATGCATTTTAATAAATATAAAAAATTAAATATACCAAATGATAAATTCTAAAACTTTCAATTCAATAATTTACTGAAGAAAAAAAAAAACATGGTTAGGGCTCTTCTCCCTGCACCAAGACCCATGAGAGCATAAACAAAATTATAAAACTTGGGGCCGAGTGACCCAAGTGGAGCAGACATGAGCATGCTTTTTGGTACTTTGGGAGAAGGAAGGAATGGAATACTGTCTCTCTACAATAATCCTTTATTCTTTTGAGACAAGAAGAGGCCATTCTTGTGTTTTGGATGCTCCAAAGAAAGAGATAAGACGAAGTGGGGGGCACCGGCCAGTACACAAACAAATTAAACGCCTCTCTAGCTTAGCTTGCATAAAGTTCCACACCTTTTTCACAATTCTCTCTTCCCCCTTTCTCTGCCCTCCTCCTGCTTCGCCTTTTGATTCTTTGAACGCTTCTGACGGAGCCTGTCAGCTCGCGAGCAGACTGCTAGCTTCAACATTCCTGAGATGCAGCGCAGCGCAGCGCAGCGCAGTAGTTGTCTTAACGTTAAGCAGAGCAGCGCTGTCTTGGGTACTAATAGTCCAACATAACCAGAATCTTTGAAGAAATGTAACTAAGGATATATACGATCAACTGGTTGCATCGCGTGCCTGTTTCATCTCATCATTGGTAAACAATCTAATCAGAATCTTTGAAGCAATCAGTGTCATGATGAGGGTAAGGAAGGGGGATCGAGTTGCTTGGTTCATCATGCTTGCTGCATGCTTCCATGTCCAATCTGGTCAAAACAGTAAGACATCTGGGACCCGATCTTGACATGCATGTTTGACTGATAAAAACTAAAGCATGTTTCCCTTGTATAACAAGAAATTGAGAATCAATTGCGTAGATCCACACGACCATTCAAGTTCAACATTTAGTTCATAAAATAGCTTTCTTATCGTAAACTTTTATAGCTCCAGTCTTCGCTGAGCGCATTATTTTCTTCTATTTAATTTCAAATTCTAGACGATAATAGTTTGTTTTCGATAAACATTTTATATATAATATAAAAAGAAATAAAAATGAATTCCCTCCGTTACATTTTAATTTGTTCCTAAATGATAAAATATATATATATTTGTCATTGTAATTTAATAATTAAACTGGAAATTTATGCCATTTAAATGTAAAGTCGAACTCAATTAGAACCAAAATAAATCAATTATATTGTTTAAATTCCAATGTGAATTTTAATTTATATGCAAGTAATTCATTTTCATCCCTTAAATAGTAACTACTAATTCATCCGATGAAATAATTAGATAGGCAGCATTTTAAATTAATATCCTATAAAAATAGGATAATTATTGTTATAGACTGAAATACTCTACCGAACTCAGTCAATAATTTTTATGAAGTGTTGTTGTGAAGTAGAACATTTTAATCGCTCAGGCAGTTCATAAGTCCTTTATCTAATTAGAGTCTTCTCATATGAAGTATTGTTATTAAATGAAGTACTATGCTAAACTCGGTCAACTGTGAAGTATTGTTATGAAGTGAAGTATTTTACCAATCTTAGTCAATGATTTATATGAAGTTTTGTTATAAAACGGAACATCTTGCTCACCCCGCCGAGGCAGTTTGTAAGCCCTCCGTCCAGCTAGAACCTTCTCGTGTGGAGTATTGTTATGAAGTGACATGTTCAGCTCGCCTGGCCAAGACAGTTTGTAAGTCCTCCACTTGGATAGAGTCTTTTCATATGAAGTGTTGTTATGGAGTGAAACATTCTGTTCGCCCGATCGATATAGTTCATAAGCCCTTCGCTCAACTAGAGATTGTCTAGGTGAAGTGTTGTTATGAAGTGAAATGTTTTGCTTGCTTGACCGAGGCAATTCGTAAGTCCTCGGCCTAGCTAGAGTCTTTTCATATGAAGTATATATTGTTATGAAGCGAAGTGTTTTGCTGAGCTCGGTCAACTGTGAAATGTTATGGAATGACCTACCTTACTGAACTCAGCTATTGGTTCATGTAAAATGTTGTTATGGAGCAAAATCTTTTACTACCTAGTCAAGGTCATTCGTAAGCACCCCATCCAAGTGGAATTTTTTACATGGAGCATTGTTACGAAGGGAAATGTTTGACTCGGCCAACTAAGGTCATTTGATAATCCTCGTCCTAAGGAGTCTAGAGCAATGCGAGTGGAAGGTATGAACATGGCATAGACATGACTGAAGAGTCAAATAACAAGAGGAAGTTTAGCAGGGAGTTATATTTGAATATTATGAGCTCGTGGCCAGAGTCATTACAACACGCACACCAGAGAAAACACAGATAGTTTTAGAAGAAGAAGTCAGAGTGTTTCTTCGATGGTCCACTCCTCAAAAGGAAGGGAAGACACCACCTTTACAGGGATAGACTGTGGTAAGTACAAGTGCCGAAGGATGGTTCGGTGTGCCTAGTGGGTGTGTCGTAGATTACGTTGACACACCATTAACTCTTATCGGAGGGTGTATGCCTGAGTAGCAGTGAGCCACAATCAAGCTTGGAAGGCTTCTACAAGGCCCTCTAGCTCCTTGATTCGTGACTGTTCGATATTTGAAGGTCCTAAAGAAAAACTTCCTTGTTCTATAAAGCATGAACCTATAGACCTGTAGCTCAGAAAGAGTAGATAACAATTTCAAAAATGAATGTGTAATAAGCCTGGAATGGA
>JBAMHZ010000097.1:1167653-1186191 GCA_037177395.1 Alpinia galanga | reverse complement strand
TGGAGCTTGATATTCTTAATGGGATGAAGTTGTGGACATGATGATCATGGAGATCATGTGATCGAGAGCTTAGCTTGGATTGAGCTGGTGGACTGGAGCTAGGGAAGGAGCTTAGCGAACTTGAGAGTTGGAGGCTTGGATTGAGATGTTGTTTGGATCAGGTTGCTACACTAGAGTTGGGGAGTAGCTCAGTGTAGTCAAGGAGATGAATGAAGATGTATGAGAACTATGAGAGATTAAGTAGAGGGTGAGTTGCCTAGGTTTAATGGTTGTGAAGCCTTCAACTGTGGAATGTCTCCCAAGTTGTATTTTGTTGACTGGCTCGAGTCTTGACCTTTGCATAGACTAATGTTAGCCAAATGAAGGGGAGTTGCTCAGGTTTTGGTTAACTAGAGTTGATTTTTAGTTGACTGAACATTTAGTAAACCCTTTAGTTGACTACTGGGCAAAGGTTTTAAGCAAAGAGAATATTTTTGTTGAAGCCCAGTCAACTGTAGGCTTAAGCAGCCAAATTAAAAAACAATTTCCAGTTGAGTGGCGATCTAGTCATTGTCATCTGACAGTCACATGTGTGCATTCAGTTGATTGGAGATGACTAGATGTGATCCATTATAGGGCTTTGTATTTAAGATCTTGGTGTGCTTTTGGACACTTAAAACTCACCATTCAAGATCATTTTTTCTTGTGCTTATGCTGATCAAGTGGCCAAAAGGATCCATGAGCTTTTAAAAGGTTGAAGGTGTCACCTTTATCATGCCCTTGGTATTTTACTCTCTCCCTTTACTTTCATTTCATTATTTAGGAGACAGGTTTATTGTGAGTGAAATCCCTTTTAAGGATTTTGTTTGTTGTGAAATCCTATTGTTTGGGTCAAGATGTATCTTTGTTTGCAGATGATTACCCCATTACTACATCTGATGAGAGGTGGTAATCATAGAACTATTCGGGGGTGATCCACAAAACGCTTCATAGGGCATGAAGTAGGAGCAGGGTTCTTGACATTATATCTCATGTCAGCGTAATCTTTCTTTTGTATTTATTTCATTTCTGCTGCGTATAAACTCTTGACACAATCAACGAAATACAAACATGCACACCCATCTATTGTCATCTTGGTTTTGTGTGCTTGTGTTCAAATCCTTTAGCCATAATAGATCCTACAACTACAACAATTGGAGACTACTGTTACTTCATCATTTACGACACATTTCCTCTCTGCCTAAAAGGTGTACTGGGCCTGTCAATTTGGATCAAGATACTTTAAGACTTTGGGAGGATAAATTCTGGGTTAGGTCCTTTCAATTTGACATTGGGAAAAAAAAATCTGAACGTGTTGGAAAACTTTTCCAAGGCTGCTCAAAGGTGGTTCGGGATGATGTGTGCAGAGGCATTAATCTGCCACAAGACTGAGTCATACTCTTTTACTAGCTTCCTTGTCCCTTTAAAATGTTGAATACCCCTATTTTCAGAAAATAATCTTATACCCTGGTTCTCAAAATCTTCCTGTATAATCTGGATTTCTGTTACAGGCTAACAACTAGCATAGAATGTAATATCTCCAGGTGGACTTGCCCTCCCAGTTCTCCTAAAAATTTAAAAGTTCACTTGCTTTGTTATTGTGATTCATGAGCATTTTTTTCCTTGATTATGTTGCTGCTAGGTTTTTTGATGAATTGCTTCTTCTTTTGTCCCTTTTAATGCATTTATTAGGATTTTGACGCATACAAGTATCTTTTGTTGGAATATTGACCAAAAACCAATGCAATGCATAGTGTCTCCATTGGTTGTGAAAATATTCTTGTGAGGATCAGTGATCCTTCCCTTGTGTTTATTAAACCCCTGAACCTTGAGCTGTTTGACATTCCAGTTCAGGTTCAACAATGCGTCTCAAACTGAAAAAGCAGAATTGCTTGGCGCTGCATATTAGAACTGATTCCATGCAATAGCCAGGAACTCTTGACTGTATCAAGTTGTTACCCTATAATATTCATCTCTATTTAGTAATAAATAACTATATGTTCATCTTTTTTATCTTTCAAATATTTCATAAAACAAACTCTTTATGGATTATGGCCATATGAATGGCTAAGGATCCAATAAGTCTAACATTGATTCCTCCAGACTCGTCAATCGAACAAATATATCTGCAGTGGCTAGGATGAATATCTTGTATTAGAAAACTTGCAGTTTTCCCTGTCATTCCTCCAGGATCCAAAGCTCGAGATAAAAAATTTAGGCCAAAAAATGACCCATAAGTGGTTGTTAATGAAGATTAAGTTACCAAATTTTGAGAGTGAATATCAATTTATAATAAATTGCTTCTCCTTGAACTGCATTCTCTAAGCGAACAAGAGCCAGGTCCAAATTCAGAACCAATATAAAACTGATGTAAAGTTACCTATTTAGCATGCATGGCCTGTAAATAAGTCCATATTGGACAAAACCAGTGTTTGTTTCAATAGTTAGTAGCCAAGATGACTCCAATGGCTACCCAACAACAAATAGCCTTTTTTTTTTTTTTTTTTGCCTATGCTTACCTATAAAATACCTTAATCTCTTCCACTCTCTGATATCCACATGCATCCATATTGTGCACCTGTGTCCATTCCATTTGCATTCGCAGTTGTGTTAGTCTAAGTTGATATTAACTGGGATACATTGATGGAGATATGTAGAAACCAGTTCAATTTCTATATATACTAAGAGCTGCATCTAATATGGATAATGGAATCACTTGAGATTGACTTCAGAGAGATACTTTGAGAACTACAGATCCTATATGATGGAGGACACACTTTCTGGTTGTAATAAAGGCTTCTAATCCTACTAATTTGAGATTAGTTAGTTGCCAAGAAGGCTTCTCCTGGCAAGGCTTGTCTTGAATTAACATAGTTTTGATACATTTTCATGTTTTTCTACGAAATTTATGAAATTTTACTTCATTTGGCTATAAAATTGGTTTCTTGTTTTTGCAAGCATACATGCTGATTGTGAGGGGCTCAAAGGGGGTCATTGGTAAAAAACAAGTGCAATGATTTGACCTGTCCAAACCCTAGCATGTGTTGCTCTAGATTGACACCAAAATGGTGCCATTTAGGATTGATACCAAAATCAATTTAGAGCTTGATTTTCACGTTGCATCTAATACATTCTTTTATCAGTGACAGTCTATTCACGATAATTATTGGATCACTCTGTCTCCTTTTTTAAATCCATGAGAAGCTCCTTTTTAAAATCCATGAGAAGCTATCTAGGCACTAGTCAGACCAATCAAATCCATTTCAAACAGTTGCTGGCCTGATAATACAGTTGTTAGCTACTCTCTTTTTCCTTCAGTGGATGAGAAATGAGACAGTGACTTTGTTTGTATTGGATTTGATACTGCATAGCATTTCTTCTTTGATGTTCAGGCATTATTAAATGATAAAATAGTTGAAATCATGTAATATTTCAGGATGTGAAAGGTCCCCAAACTATTGCTTTTAATTTGCCAAATGATGAGCGCATAGTAAATGAACGTGGAACCTCTATGGTTTTGCTGAAGAATGTATCAGAGGCTAAGTATGATGCTAACCTTCTGTTTTTGTATCATTCTCTTTTTCATGCTAGCTTCAGAATTTTGTGCTCCAACACTTTTTACCTTTCTAATATGATAACAATTCTGCTAGGTTTAAGCACATTCTACAACCCATAGCTGATGTGTGTATCAAATCTGACCAGAAGGAATTCATTGACTTTGAATCCTTCTACACCCATACAATTTGCCATGAGTGCTGCCATGGAATTGGGCCACATACAATTACCCTACCGAATGGTGATAAGTCAACAGTTAGATTGGTATGCTCTACTTTCTAGTTTTCTCATCCATGTTATTACATGTTTGAAGCATGTCCTGCAGTTAATAAGAGGAAAACCTGTTTCTCTGTGCTATTCATAGCCAAAAAAATTTTCCTCTCTAAATGTGTCATTGCTCAATCGATTTCTTAAGAATGCTAATAATACAATGCCTTTTATGGTTTTTTTTATTCCTGGTACTCTCAGCTTTCATTGCAAAAGAATTGTGTGTTTTTTCTCAGTTTTCAGTTCATCTTTCCTCTATGTTGAGGACGAGTGATCACTGAGCTATTTGTTTATGTATGTTTGTTATCCTTTATACATCATGCAGAAATGTGATGACATGATGAATTAATGAAGACCAAAGAAAATTTCATTGAGCGTAATTAAATTTAAAGGATATGAATAGGATTTGATATCACTTTCATAGGGTCCGTGATGGAATAAGATCCATCTTGTTCATCATGCAGAAACACCAAACAAGTTGACACACTATCTCTCTTAGGTTCTGAAATTTAAATTAATTTAAAGAAGCACAAAGCAGAAGCTATATGGATAAACACAAAACATAATTGTTTCCTCCATCTGATCTTGTTGCTACTTTCACTACTGAATCAAATTTGATTTTGGCCTTTTGGGCTATCTTCCCTAATATATGAAAGTCTTTTCATTATTTAGGTCCACGTGCTTTAACCTGGAAAAAAATTGCATCCTTTGTCATGAACTGATACACTTTTATGTCATGATGAAGGAACTTCAAGAATTGCACTCAGCATTGGAGGAGGCAAAAGCAGATATTGTCGGACTTTGGGCACTAAAGTTCCTCATCAATCAGGTCAGTGGGTATTTTGCTGTTGTGCTAACGTACATTATCAATTGGGTCAGACATTGGGTGCACACGTGCCAATTTGGTCAGACATTGGGTGTACGTGTGCTCTAGTGTTAAAGTACATTATCAATCAAGTGCAAGGATATTTTGCTGTCACAGTTTTTGCTGTTCAATTTGTATTTTATCAATTGCTGTGCTAATGTTCATGATAAATCAGGCAATATCTGGCTGTCACATTTTCACTTTTCTATTTGCACTTAGCATTACTATTATGCTGTTGCAAGTGGTTTCATAATAAGCCATATTCATTTTTCTTACATATAGTTTGATAAGTTTAATGGAGTATGATGACTTTGCCCCTACTTTTGTTCTCTTTAAGAGGTTAGCACTCTGATTTGTGTAACTGTTCCTTTTGAGCAACAATGTCCTCACCCAAAAGGAAATCAATCCATGAGGGTTGAACCTATAACAGTGATAAAAAATGGCCTGAGATACAAGATGGGAATTTTTGTGTTTCTAGCACTTGAATCACTCAAAGTCAGTCCCGAGATGGACATCCCTTATGAGGTACAACATGTCATTTATCGTGATTGGTATTTATCAATTCATTAGATGTAAGGTATTTGCCAATGTAAACTTTTTCTTTGCAGTTTTCAATATTTAGCCACTTTGATATGTAGTTAACAATTTTCCTGTTTTACATGCATTAATACTCACCAAGAACTATGAAAAAATATTGGTTCCTGACTTCCTTTTGTCATTTCTTGTCAGGAACTACTTCCAAAAAGTTTGTTGAAATCAATCTATGTTTCTTTCTTAGCGGGTTGCTTTAGATCAACACGCTTTGGTTTAAAAGAAGCACATGGGTATGATTATTAAATTATTTCTTTTACTGGTTCAAATTACACCTTGCCATCAGAGTTAACGTGAAGTGAACATTGGAGTTCAGGAAAGGGCAAGCATTGCAATTTAATTGGCTTTATGAAAAAGGAGCCTTTCTCATGCATTTAGACGGTACATTTTCTGTGGATTTTGGGAAGGTACCTTCTCTCCCTTCATACAAATCTCTCATAAATACAATCAGTTTAAAGCTTCATATGGCCAATCAGTTTAAAGCTTCAGATGGTCTGTAGTTAGTTGGCAGCTCTGGAAGGTGATATAAGAAAAATTATGTCTGGGAGATTAAAGATGGCGCCAAGAAGGTATGTCTAATGCAGTAGGAATTAGATCTGGGAGCTGCTGCAGTTGTTGGACCTACTCTTCTGAGCATAGGTCTACAGTTGCTGTCATGAAAGAAGCAAGGAAGAGGAACAAGTAAGATAAAGGAGATGCAATGTTTGGGGGAGAGTGGAAGGAAGAGCACTTAGGCAGATGTGGCTGCACAGTAGAAGTGGCCTTCCCCAAAATGGAAACCTAAATAAGGAGCCCTAGGATTTGCCTGCTGTCGTACCAATTTAAAAGTAAAAGAGTATTCTTATTTCAGAAAAGACATTATATTTATAAGGGACACAACATGAGAGTTAATTGAGGAATGTCCTATAAGGACTAAATTATATAACGCATTCTCTTAAAACTTCAAATTTTCACCATATATTTCTTTTTTTTAAGGTTGAAGAAGCTGTTGAAAGCCTCAGCAAGGAAATTCTAACCATTCAAGCAAGAGGTGACAAAGTTGCTGCGATGTCATTTCTTGAAAATTATGCAAAAATGAGCCAGCCACTTGCTTTTGCTCTAGAAAAGCTTGAAAAAATTCAGGCATGTTCCTTCTTTAGGCTTTTGCTTTCCTGTATCATTTTGGCTCAAATTTGAATATTCAATCTCACAGCATAACTAACTAGACCCCATTGCATCTCATAATCCATTAATTCGTAAAGACTTTGTATGGGACTAACTATTGGAGAGCTTTGATTTTTCATATTTGTACTGATTCAGTCAGATTTTGAGGCTGCAATTTAATAAGATATTAGCAAAGCATTTTTGGTGTAGTCTAGAATACCTTAAACTTTTGTTTGTTGGTCTATATTTTAAATTAATGTAAAATTTAGTATGCTTTTGGGACTGGACTGTCTGACTTGGAAACCTAGGACCAGTATCTCAATCCTTCCTCCCTAGCATCTTCCTTAACAACCAAAACATGTCTTTTTCTTTCTAAGATTTTTGAGGCATATATGCTTCCACAACATTTTATATATTATCTTGTTAATTAGCTAATTTAGTGTGTGTGTAGTTGCTGTTTCGATAAGTTGTTTTTGTTATCATTTAGGTTGTACAATACGTTTTCATTTAGAGAAATAAAAAAATCATCTTATTCAATTTTCGCAATAATAAATCAACAGTTTGGATTTGAATGAAAAAAGTCCTTAAATAGTCAAGGTTCTTCAACCTTCAAATCTCCTCCCTCTCAGTCTTAGAATGCTTTGTCTAGCAGATTATTTTAGGAAGCTTTTTTCTAAGAGCTATGACTATATGAATCTTGCTCCGCCATTTGGAAGATCATATAGTTAGTAAATAACCAACACGTAAATCCATTATGCTCTTTTAGGCTTCTAGCAGCTACCTAGTCCAAATAACCAGATAACATAGAACTCATGTAATTATTTTGGACAAAGAGGGGATATTGATTATGTAGCCTTTTTATGTTAACATGAACTAGGGAGAATTTGAAAAGGATAATCATGTAGCCTTTTATGTTAATATGCTTCTGCCCATCGGTTAGTGTAAAAACACAAAGTATACGGCTTTGCAAACTCTAAGCTGTAGCTGGAAAGTGCTTCTGCTAATATTGCATACTTTTCCTTTGACTTGCTCTTGAAAATCTTGATACTTTTTTTTTTTTGAAAATCCTATTGCTCTTGAAAGTCTCTGAACATTTTGTACCTCTGAAGCAGAAAGATACTGTCGCTTAGGTACTCTTTTGTATTTTCCAGGTGCCCGTTGATATTGCTCCTATATTTAGTGCAGCAGAAAGATTGTTGAGCGGTACGAATTGATTGTTGACAAATTTTATGGAGACTAAAGACGTTAGTCAATGAATTGATAACACTAATTTAAAGATTCAAGCCAGCAGGGATAAAGGATTCAAATAAGGTTGTTGCTGAACCGTCAACGAAGCTTTTTTTTTTTAAATAAAAAAAAAATGAAATGTCTGTGGTGCAAATATTTACCTATTTCATCATTCGCATGATGTAAGTGTTTATTTAGTATTGGGTTTACGGATCCAGGAAAAAAGTATTTTTAGGATTATGTTTCTGTAATTTCATCTTAATGAGAATTAAAATCTCATAAATTTTTATTCAAGCGTTGAACGGCTTCATTTAATTCTTTGCAATACCAAGTATCGAAACTTTTGGAGCTTTTCACCCATCTGGAAGAAGAAGTTACTCTCGTTCCTAATGCAGGGGATTTGTGTCGAGAAAAATATTCCAAGTAATTAGAGTTTCTGGTGGTGGTGTGGTTAATTTACCGTAAACATATGTTTATACTCTAGTACCAAAATAAAACATGTACAAAATAATCTGACTTTAATGTTTATTGTTATACGATCAATCTATCTATTTATATAACACCTGTCAGTTAGAAAATCACCTCGTCCTTCTCTAGCTATTGTTTGAATGTCATTTTGTAAATCACTCTGCTTAGTAATTAGAGTTAATGAGGAATCTTATTTTATATAATTTTTCTGTGAGTATTTTTATTATTTACTGTATTATAAGTCAATGTTTGAATTCAAGAAGATTGAACGGTAAACAATGAAAATGAAAATGTTTAATTATGTAAAATAATATTTCTATAGAGTTAATAATTAAATTAATTGAACTGAATAAATCAAAATTATTTTTAAATAATCAATTGAATTTTTTTAAATAAAATTGGACAAATTAGCTAATAAAAAATTAAAATCGAAATAATAAAATTTTCATCGTAATTGACCGTTGAACATATTACTCGGGATACTAATTGACTGATTGAACAAATCAGTCGTCATCAGTTTGTTAATCGTCGACTATCAAATATATCAATCCATGTAATTGACGACGATTTCAAATATATCGGTAAAAAATATCAGTCGACTGACTGCTAGGGTCATCAGACAAATTGACGACTGTCGCTGTCCGCGCGCTCGCCAAGATGAGCAAGGAGGCGGCGGACGTCTGCAGAAACCTGGAAGGTCTCTCCGAAAAGGAGCTCGGCGACCTCGCTGACTGGGAGAAGAAGTTCCAAGCTAAAGTAACCTGTTTTTGGTCGTCTAGCCTAGTAGAATCTGGCCCTACCTTTCTTCCCCATTTTAATCCGTCGGTTCCCATCGTAATTGTCTGGACTTTTATCTTCTTTACTAGCTCGATCTTTGTGATTTTCCTGCACTGACTAATCGTATACTCTATGACGACGTGGAAATTGTTGCTTTACCCCTTTCTACTCTCCGCTCAGAGTATGCAAAGACAATATATCATCTACATTCTTTTGCTTGGTCCTCACATGTTTTTATTTGAATCTGAAGTGGGAAACAAAGATGCTAACTGGATTCCTGCTAGAAGATTGATCGTTTACTAAGTCTATTGGAGTCTCAGAGAGTAGATTCTTATGATAATTGTGGTTTGATCATCTTTGGACATTGCTTCCATAATGATTAAATAAATGAGTGAGCGGCAGCACTCCAAGATAACTAAAAATTAGTGACGGAAATTTTCATCACTAATCGGTCACTAAAATCATTTAGTGACCGATTAGTGACCGAAAAAATTCGTCTTTATTTTTTTGGTCGCTAGCTCTAATTAGTGACGGAAATTTATTTCCGTCACAAATATTGCGACAGAAGTTTAATTCCGTCGCTAAACTTAGTGACCGATTTTTAATTTCCGTCGCTAAGTTTAGCGACGGAAATTAAATTTTCGTCTCTACATTTAGCGACGGAAATTAAATTTCCGTCTCTATATTTTGTGACGGAAATTTAATTTCCGTCGCAAAAATGGTGACAAAAATTAAATATTCATCATAGAAATAATGACGGAAATTTTATTTCCGTCCCTATTTTAGTGATGGAAATTTTATTTCCGTCCTTATTTTAGTGACGGAAATTAAATTTCCGTCACTAAAATTTATGACGGAAAGAAATATGGTCACTAAAATAGTGACCGAAGTTTATTTTGTCACTAAAATAGTGACGGAATTTAAATTTCCGTCACTAAAGTTTATGACGGAAAGATATATCTGTCACTAAAATAGTGACCGAAGTTTATTTTGTCACTAAAATAGTGACGGAAATTAAATTTCCGTCACTAAAGTTTATGACGGAAAGATATATCCGTCACTAAAATAGTGACCGAAGTTTATCTTGTCACTAAAATAGTGACTGAATTAAATATCCGTCACTATTTTAGTGACGGAATATTTGTTTCCGTCACTATTGTAGTGACGCAAATTCAATTTCCATCACTAAATTTAATTTTATATAAAAACTTTTTTTAATACCGCTTTTAATTTAGATTAAGGATTTTTATATAACTTTGTGACGGAAATTTTATTCCGTCACAAAATAGCGACGGAATATAAATTTTCGTCACTAAATTTATATAAAATGTTTTCATTATGTGAATTTTTTTAAGAAAATTAGTGACGGAATTTTGATTCCGTCACTAAATTTATATTAAAAAAAAGATTTATTTCACCATTTATATAAAAAAGAGAGTGACCAACATCATTTAATCATCAACGTCACTAAATTGAATTATGTTATTTAGCATCACTTTACGATATTTATTGTGAGGAACTTAAAATACTTAAAGAAACTATATTACAAATTGAATATATTGTACAACCAATCAACAAACTAAATATACATTTCATTACTTTACACAAAAAAAAATTACATTCAACTTGCAGAACCAATAAGAAATTGTGCTCCCCCATATGAAGTCCTGATCAAGTATCATCAAGAAAATGATTCAACTTGCACAAAGTTACCATTCATTATTGCGTCCATAGTGCTACTGTATGCAGCATTAAACAGCTGCTCTCTCAAGCCACCTGATGTCTTCACAGCATTTGTGATTCTGCAAGGAAAGATCAGCTGAAGTAGTCAAGAATGATGTTTGACAACTACCTATGTCGACGAAGAAAATGGCATACCCATCATATATTCTGTTGTATGGACGAGGTACACTACAAAATATTGTGGGTCTTAGAGCTGCCATATCATCCATCAACTTCATAACATCCTGCGAAAATGAAACCCAAGAGTCAAGATCTCTAAACTTCATAATATTGTGGGTTGTAGAGCTGCCATATCATCCATCATATCTTCTGCTGTATGCAAAGATGCTAGCTTTACAATGACTTTTTTTTTTCCCTTAACATTTTGATCTTTTTCAATAAAAGGTCAACCAGTCTACTTAATATGAAATGCATACCCCTTGGTAGAAACCGACAGCTACTCCAAAGTGTGCCATAACAATTTGATTAGCTCGCTCGTAGATGTGAGCTAAAGGAAGGTAATAATCAAGCTGTGACATAAAAAAGAAAAGAAGTAAAGACCTCATCATAAACAAGAAGATGCAATGAATGAGAAATCTAGATAGCAAAGGTCCATATGAAGCACCCACACATCGGAAGGGTAGAATTTGACACTCAAGCTAGAACCAGCAACATTAGCAATCAAGTTTGCATGAGTAAGAACAGCTCCCTGAAGAAGAAAAATCCTCCAAATACAGTAGCAGGAGCACATAGACCTAATCAAATTGAACAGCTTTGGAAGCTAAATTTGTTGGACCAATTACCTTTGGTGTACCAGTAGTACCACTTGTGTAGCAGATTGTTGCAACATCTTCAGGTTCTGGAGGGCAAAAAGGTAGAAGATTAGCATGCCCCTGTGCAACAAAAACCTCAGACTTAGAAAAAGCAACTGAGTGAGGTCAAGCATAAATCAAAATCTTGTAGCACTGAGCAATTCAGACACAGACATAGACATGCATAGTTCGAGCAGCTCAACTGTACCTATTGGGGATTGAAGGTGTCTACCATTAAAGTTATTGGTTGAATGGTTCCAAATACAGAAGAGAATCATTACACGTATAAATATAGAACTTTAATATAACACTCCATATGGCATTAATCTTTTGAACTTACTGAAACCATTAACTCTAATAATCATACATAACTATTAACACTGATGACTTATTTGTTCTCCTTGATCCCTTCAACTTCTAACTAAAACTTTCAATGATTTTTCATCTTCATATGTAAAATATACCAAAGTAATCATTCAAGAATCGACTATAATATTGTATCCCCTCAGTAACATTCTCATTCCCCACTTCCATTTCATATAAAAAAATCACAGTCAAGAAACAGCAGCTGAGGAAACATACCTGACTATGCAGCTTTGAATAGGCAATAATCTCCACTTCACTTCTAGAGGAGACAGATGATACAGTCTCATCAAACCAATCTACTAACTACATTAGCAAATAAAATATGAGAATTTGCAAGAACGTTCACTCCAGGTTTAATAGCCAAAATATTAGTCATCTTACCACGATTAAACGTACAGAGGGAATTTGAGATGTGAAACTTAGCAGCTGCAGGCCATATTAAGGAACTTCAGAAAGGAGAATAAAGAAGGATATAAAAGAATCTCCAAACTATGACATGCCCAACTCTAAGAAGAATATAGCACTTTAACATGTCAGAATTTTATTTTATTTTATTTAAAAAAAATTGGAACTAAGAAGTTAGAAAGCCTGGAAAGTCAAGGGACAAACTTACGGAGGTCAGTGTTTGCATAGCGCAAAAGATAACCTGCACATTTGCATGGTTCACAATATACTGCACTGCATCTGGTCCTGTAAAAATTCCATGACTCCAATCATGAAGAGAGAAAAAAAACAGTAAAAGGAACTAAAACAACTAGATGAGACAAACCTAAAGTATCATAAAGTGGAACAGATATGTAAGAATATGCAGAGCAAGCATGATCAACAATTATCCACTCAGGTCTATTTATGAAAAACAATCCAATACTTGCACCCTGTTACAAAGAAAAGGGAGAACGGATGAAAATAGGACACCGAATACAAGGCAGTTTCTGATAATTTGACATCTAGATAATACACTTTGATTTCTGAAATGAATGAACTGCTAGTTAGGAGTTATGAAGAATTCCAGTAAAATTAACTCACTTTTGGTATCCCATGGTATGCAAGTCCAGACCCAATTGCTGATCTTGATGCACCAGCTTCACTATATGTCATCCATTTGTACCTTCAAAGGTGAAAGAGGCTGGCAACTAATAGAGCCAAACATTTGCAGAGGACCAGAAGATAAACACATAGGAAGTAGAAAGGTCTTACTGTCCAACTGTACCATCAGAACGGATCCTACTTCCCAAATACTTGTAATCTCGAAAACTTTCAACAGCGTATCTAATCCACATCCAAATAAAACAAAGATCACTTAACTGTGATTACAAATACATGTATTCAAAATATTACTTCGAATAGAGATGTTTATATGTTTCAGCAAAGAATAAAATTCTCCAAACCAACGTAAAGATCAAAGAACAGAGAAACCAGAAACTTAAATCCTCATGTTTGTGATGGCAATAGAACTTGGACTCTTTAAACACTTCCATTTTGTAATGTAGGAGTTCATCTTACTAGAACAACCAAGAAGGTAGAGGATACTGACTGAAAATTATCATGTAAAGTTGCAATATCAGGAAGCTCTGGAAACCTAGTAATTAGTTTCGAAGGCGAGCGTGCAGATCTGGTTTTAAAAAAAAAAAAGGACACTCAATATATTGTGTGATTAGCATATTGCAAAACGCCTGAGGAGTGATAGGAATACCTGTATACATTCCAACTTCCATTTTGCAACTTCTCAGGTAGAATGACACTGTAGCCCTGCTCTGCGGGATGTAATAAAACAAAATAGAATCTCGAGTCGGCACGAAAAAGAGAAATCATGACATTTCGTGGAGAACCAACTATCGAGAACCTAAAAGAAAAACTTGTTTACCACACATATTTGCCTGGAGAAAGTTTGCGAATAAAATCAGCATCACATATTAGGAACATAGCTGATTCAGAAGAAGGAAGAGTTACTATATGGCCCTAATAGTCAAGAGCTTATCTTCTTCTTTATCTTCTTCAAGGAATGGAATCAATTTCTAATAAGCCTAGGAAAGGAAGGAAGGTGACCTAATGGTCAGTTTACTCCAGACTAATAGAGAGAAGAAAAAAAAGGATGGATCATCGCGAGCAGGACGCGAGAATCAAACAGAACAAAAATCAGGAAAAGGGAAAAGGAGACCTCACCTTGGACGAACTCGGCGGCCGTACCGTTGGGGAGGAGCCTAGAAGAAGAGCTCGTCGGATGACGGCCGTCGACTAGATGCTGAGCTAGTGTCTGTAGCCGTCGGTGAGCTGCGGTCTCCATCAGCTGCCGGCCGTCCACGAATCGCTCGATGGAAGAGAAGAAATGCGTACGCGACGGTGGGGTTTGTGCATCGAGATTATTTTATAGACTTCGTCGTCGTCGCCGGCCGTGGGGATCCATTAATTAGCCCAGGACTTGGCTTTCGTTCTCGGCGCGATGCTCTTGGATTGTATCATCGTCTTGGCGCAAACAAATTAAAATTTAAAAAAAAAATGCAAAATTTTTAATAATTCTAACAATTGAGTCATGCTCAGATTAAAATTTAAAAAAGAAACTCAAAACTAAATTTGAATTTAAATTATAATTTAATTATGCTCAAATTAAATTTCCAAACCTCAGCTCAAATGGAATTCAAATTTGAACTCGTCACAGTTATCTAAAAATATTATTGTATTTAAGATTTAAATAAAACAATAATTCAGTAAATAAAAGTGATTATTTTTATGTTTAATATGTGAAATATAAAATTTATCGTAGTTGGACTTTATTGACGAACGTGGTCCGCTGCCAGCGCCAGCGACAGCACCGACGCGCGCGGTGGCAGAGCGTCGCCCGAGCAAAAGCAGGGCCAGCGCGCAACGGCCATTCCGAGGCGATGCTGGGCGGCTGTGCCGAGGAGGAACAGATCGACGTGGGAGCGGAGGACGAGGAGGTGCAGGTGGCGGAGAAGCCGCCCTCCCAGTGGTGGTGGCCCGGCCCCTGGTGGGACCGGAACTGCTACGTCGGCCGGCGGACCTTACGGGACAAATTCAGCGAGTTGACTTTTGTTTGCAAATTTTTAGTTTTTGCTAAGCTTGGGGAGTCAAGTTTAGTTTGCAACTCTTTTAGTAGTTGAATGCAAATGTCTCTCAGAAAAATATTTTTTTTTAACTAATTAATAATAATAATAATAATAATAATAAGTAATTGCGACGTGATAGACGATGCACCACCCCCACCACCAACCGACCTCTTCTCATTTAATTTACGTTAAATTTGAAAGAAAAGAAAAAAAAAACAGAAAAGGCTAATTCTAAAAACCCCTTGTAAGCCTGCGCCGCTCGCCTTCGGCCGGTCTTGCCCGGTCCGGTCTGCTAGTCACCGCGCCTGTTTTGACCTTTCACCTCTCTGGATCCAATCCAGTTATGCCCGCAACTAACGATGAATGCAAGTCCAACCATCGACAGCCACGTTATCCAGATGTGCATTAATTATGTAAACCATTTTTGAACGAAAAACATAAATAAATTATATTAATTATAATTACTATTTATTAGTCGAATACAGTGCACACCCACCCATACAATACAAAATGTATATTTAGACGTATGATGGGTTGGTTTGAATTTATCTAATAAATAAATCAGAAATAAAAATTATATATCAATAAAAATAACACTTACGTCATCAATAAAAAAATACAATACAAAATACGAAGAAATTATTATTTTTATATAAAATGAGCTAAAATAATTTAACTTTTATATAGTTCAAAATTATTTGATAAAATATTAATTAGAGTCTACCTCTAAATTTAATTTTTATTTTTTTAGCTTAGTTTGTTCCAAAAAAAAATCCAAATAAAGGCATTATTTATGTTTATAAATAATGTTCATGAGAAATAATAAATTTAACACATATGTAATTATCATCATATGTTCATAAAAAAGGATTAGGAAAATTAAGATAAAAAATCACTCACTTTTAACAACAGCAAATCTAATGGCAATAATCATAAGAGTGGGTTTAGGGTAGTTATTTATAATCTTAGTTATCTATCTAAAGTTATCAATAAAAATCTTATTTTATTTAAAATTTAAGCAATTATCAAATAATAAAAGATGTTTCCTTCTATTTTTACCCTTTGAGATAAAAAAAGCTTTATCAATTTAATAAATATCAACTAGACTCTATATAAAATTGTTAATATAATTACAATTTTAATCGATCGATCGTTCCCACCGCTGATCACCGTCCGTCGCCACCACCATTGGATACTATCAGCCGCTTTATGCCGACGTTGCTGATCATCGCCCGACACCCATTGTCGCTCGCCCGTCGCCTGCCCACCGCCCGACCGACGGCCGCCGGTCTTCGATCACCACTGATTACCGATCGCCAGTCACTGGTTGTTGACCGCTGGCCACTGTCGATCACCAATAATAACAATAATATTTTAGAATAAATAAAATCTTATAATTAAATAGGGGTAATATAGTAAAAATGTTACCCTATATTATATTTTAAAATATCTAAATAAAATACATTTTTATTGAATTAATTAGAATTGAACCAAACAACCTAAGTTATGTTTCATTCCTTATAATCTTTGTTATGTAATTACCTAATAATCATATGACCAAAATTATATATAACTCTCCAAACTAAATGCACCCTAAGTGATTAGTGATTATCATGAATTAACTTATGATGATTATTACTTATAATGACGGACTCATTGTCCAATTCACAATGGTTATAAGGATTATCATCATAATTAATTCATGTCTAACCGTAAATAATTTATTATGATATTCATTATTTTTTAGAGTGAAAAAAAAAATCATTCCATTTAAATTTAATCTACCGATTATCTCCTCGTCGCTGTAAATAGACGGATGATTTTCTTCCAGCTCGCTCCGGTCTATGCGGACGTTCAAACGTGGGTGGACGCGCGCGGGATGTGAACTCCGCGTCGAACGGCGGGTAAGAATAAAAATTATGGAGGCGTGTTGGCCTGTGGGGACTGTTTGGGTATATGCGGGATAGGTAGCCGGCTTTCGTTTTGCAACTCTTATCGCGTTTTTTTTTTCTTTCCTTATTCAACAAATAGCACTTTCTTATCTTGCGTTCGATCCGTGGAAGAGAAGGCGACGCGACGGCCCCGACTTTGGACTACGCGTTTCACACGCATCGCTCGCTGAATTGTGAACCGGATTTTACTTCATTCTTATTTAATAATTCGTCGGTCAATTCCTTGGAAACGGATTTTTTTATTAAAAAAAATATTTACAAATTTTTTTTATGGAGCGCTCGTATTCTAAATTGTTGCTGGCACGTAAAAAGCGCTGTCCCATTCATCTTTTGCATTCTTATACATGCAACCGCAGAGATGTGGCCCAATCGATCCACAAGCGGAGCTACCTGTTTGGATCCGATCCGCTATCGTCTCGTCTCCGCCGATCAAGATGGACTACGACGATTACTCATCACCTATTCGAAGGCACAAGGATGTGACCCGCGCAAGAACCAATGAGTAGGACAGTAGGGATGTGGGTAGGTTTGAGATCTACCGACACGGCACCCCAAAGCAACTTCGCGTTAAAAATAAATAAATTTGGAGATTTTCCTTTTCATGGAAAACAAATAATTATGGGTATTGTTGTCATTTCACGCTGTGCAAAGGTCCGACGGCGGTCCATAAAAGAAAGAGGCTGGCGAGGAGGAAGAGGTGAGGCAAGGCTGGCAGGCCAGACGAGGCGGAACGGCCGGTGGATCGAGATCGAGATAACTTGAGAAGCTGCTCACCGGCGACTGCAGCCTGACGAGTGCAAAGACGGTGGAGAATCCTCTCAGAAACGGCTTCTGAAGTCCCGCCTCATCTGCATCTGCCTCTGCCTCTAGGCGTCGTTGACCTGACCCGAGCTTGTTAGATCGGGGAGAGAAGTTCTTTTTTTTTTTTGGAGATCGATCTTGTTTTCGACGATCTGATAGTTGCCGATGAGGAAGGGCCGCGCACAGGCGGAGCAGCCGGCCGCAGCCGCGTTGTCAGCGGTGGAGATGCGGTTCCGCGGGGTGAGGAAGCGTCCATGGGGCAGGTTCGCGGCGGAGATCCGCGACCCTTGGAAGAAGACGCGGGTCTGGCTCGGCACCTTTGACTCCGCGGTGGACGCCGCCCGAGCCTACGACTCTGCAGCCGTCGCCCTACGAGGCCCCAAGGCCAAGACTAATTTCCCGACTTCCGCGTTTCCTTTCCCAATTCCTCCTCCCCTCGCTTTGACGGCCTCCAGTCATTTCCCTCATAATTACCAGCCTCACCAACGTCCGCCGGTGGTCCAGCGGCCGGCTTCTAGCAGCCACAGTAGCACCGTGGAGTCCTTCAGCGGGCCGAGGCTTCCAGCCTCGTCGTTGCCGATCCGACCGAGGCAGTCAGTAAGCAAGCGGTCAGCCAACCCACCTCCGCCCCCGCGTGTTCTGAACGGCGACGATGACGTCCACAGCGACTGTGGATCCTCCTCCGTCGTCGACGATGACGTTGGCGACGTTGCATCCTTTTTTCGGCAGTCGCTTCCCTTTGATCTCAACCTTCTCCCTGAAGATGATTTCCAGGACACAGTTCTCCGCCTCTGATGTGCGATCTCTCGGACGGGAGAAGAGAAAAAATAAATAAAACTGGTTTTTTCTTCTTCTCTCATGATTTTACATGTCTTATCCCAGAAATACATTCGATCTTAGGCTTTATAT
>JBAMHZ010000097.1:1077028-1090844 GCA_037177395.1 Alpinia galanga | reverse complement strand
TAATACTGCATACGTCGGCCGAGGTGGGAATGGGAAGGGGGTGGAATGTGTGTCCTTGTCGGTGCCGTGGAGACTGGAGACTGGAAACTGGAGACTTGAGAGAGAGAGAGAGAGAGATGGAGATGGAACTGGATCGTCGTTTGGGGTTTGGGATTCAAGTTTCAAGATAAGCCCGTGAAGGAGGGCAGGGTTTCCTTTTTATTGTATACTTTGTAACGTGAACGGCTTATGGCTTTGTTTGTTACTCTCAAAAGCTCAAACCCGACAGCAAAGAACTAGGAAATGGCTGTGCTAAATAAATTGGAAACAACAGTCCGATATTGAATATTGCAGCGGTTGTTTTATGAGGTATATAGGGACATAGGAAACAGCAGCCCGTTTATGAGTTATATAGGGACATAGGAAAATAGGAGTGTAACATGAGTCAGGCCGCCGGCCGCCTCCTGTTACACTGGCTTGGCCTGATACGATGATATGGATCATGCCTTGCATGGTATATATAGAAGATATATTAATTATGCTCGGCATAGCTCATTAAGCCAAAGCTCCGAGTCAAGATGCGTAGTATGGATTTTACTCGTACGTAGGCCAAGCTGACATGACCTAAGCTCATGTCACAGCAGGTACAACGTGAACCTGAGTTAGACACTAGCCCTAAGATTTCAGGCAGAGAAATTAATTTGAAGGATTTAACCAAAATAGTCCCTAAATATTTATCAAGTGATTAGTTATAACTCATATGAGATTGTGCACGAATGTTTTAGTCAAGGCATATTTAGAACTAAACCCATCATGGCAGCTCTCGCCTCTTCAGCTCAGTGTTCTTCCCTAGTCATTCTGAATCACACCGTGTGTGCAATCAACATGCGTTCCAATGGCCACGTTCACAGCTGATGATTTCGGTAATTTGGCACACACAACGCTATCCTTTGGTGGGGCAGCAGCACACAGAAATAGCTTTGGATGCTACCCTAATCCACTGTGCGTGCATTCATTAAGAAATGAAAGGAAAGACGCTTAGCAGAGATCAGAACCGAGCATGTGTGGAGGAGCTACGAAGGCAGCAGCAGCAGCTCCATCTCCCAATGCCAATTCAAGCTTATATCACTACTGGGGATTCTCTCTGAACGACTGCATCCATGGCATGTATGCAACGTACTGTAAACAATCAGAAAAAAAAAAAAAGAAAAAGAAAAAAAGAGAAGGCATCTTTTCCAAAATGCTTCCTGGGTAGACCCTTTTCCGTAATGTATTAATGGAGATTTTTTATTCAGCATCTGCACAATTCAGAAAAAGAATATCTGCTGTCGAGAATTAATATTTCCAGTACTGTAGCAAATTCAGTTGGTGAGGCTACATGCATTCTATATATTAAGGATCATTTTTCAGTCCTTCCTTAAACATTACCTAAAAGAAGGTTCATTTCAGTAATGCACATTACATACTTGACCAAAAGATGATTAAAGAACAGTGCCTTTCCTAAAATAGTTATGTTTGAGGAGTTTTTCATAGGGTTAATTTATATTCAGCTTTGTCAACTACAGTGCAGCAACAAGTACACTTAATTATGTATCTGATATCCAAGTAATGCATACATTAATTTGACTATACTGGGCAATAAGAAATATGTTGATTATTATCTATATCGGCCAAATATGCTGCATTATATTGACGTCAATTATCTCAAGTATAAGGAAACATTGTACACTTCACATAGGGAACTTATCACAAATATAGTAGCAACAGAAAATTAATTTTACATGAAATCCATGAAAACCACTGTTCATTTTATATTACTACTACTTAAATATCTCAATGCATTTTTTTTATAGTCAAAACAGGCACAGAGGAGCATATTTAAATTTCAATCCATAAGAATATTTATAAATATCTACTTAAATATCCTATATAACAAGCATTCATGGACTTTTGAATGTTCTGAATTTACTATTGTTTTGACAGAAGCACGTTGTGATATCAAACTAATTAATGAAGTAACATGAGACAATAAAAGATGTATCATATATAACTAGTTGGTATGAGTCAGAAAAATCCTACTAACATGTTTTCCATCTAAAGTATTCTTCTAGTTAGTACAACATAAATCATCTCGATTAACACCAACAAAAAAAAAAAAAATCGTCTCGCCCCTTTTCTTTTATATAACTTTCGTCCATTAGTCCAAAACTAAAAATAAATTAAACAACAACTTTAAAATGTAGTTCTTCAATGAAAAGGGTCCACAAGTACATCGTGCTAAATTCTAGAATCCTACATCAGTCTTTACATGCCACTCTTTGACACAATTAATTGGATGTTTTGCTTCGACAAAAGCAAGTAATTATGCATACGACGTGTTGTAGATGACAAATCAAAACACAAAACTAATTAAGGTGACGGGGAGGATAGCGTGGGATTAGCTATTAGTATACACATCTATTGCTCTGAAAAGGCTGTCTTCTTTTGTGTTTGCGAGTATATATATATTATAATGAAGTGACACTAGCAAGTGGGAACTTTGGAATCCTACCGGCTAACAAAGGCAGTGTTATAGTGAGGCAGATGTTCTCATCGGTATCCTCTCGCTTTGCTGGCTTGTGTCGCTTTCCCTGCCCTTTGCCTGTGCGAGGAACACGAGAACTGCGGCAGTTTTCTATAGTTTGGCTTGTGTCTTTGCTGCAAGATGCCCATCCTCTGAGACAGCGTTCTTATCTCAATAATTTTTATTGGGGGCATGGTTCACGAGATAAAAGAATTGCATGCAAGATAGATTCTGCTCCCACCGATGCTTCTCGTCTTTTGCTGTCAGAAAACAAATCGTATATGTATGTGTACATCATGGTAAAAAGTTGTCACTGTACAAATAAAATTATCAAACCTTGGCCACGTGATGTGTTTGATTTCAGATATGAATTTGTTATTGCAAGTATAAGAAAATCAACAGGGGAAGCGAGTTGGGAGGTGTCAGATCCAACACTAAATAAGAGGGAGATGGCTTTGCAGGCAGATGAATAAAGAGCGGAAATAGTTGAGAAGAGGAGGTGAAGTGAGCTCTAATGCCGAGGGAGGGGGGCACAAAGGCTGTTGCCATCACATGCTCATCACATTGTTCTCTTCTTCTTCTGCACTTCTTTTTATAATTCCGTCACTGGAGTTGACCCCACCTTCTTCAACCCCGCTGCCATTTTCCTGCGTCGCATTCAATTCTTCCTGCCCTTTCTTACCTGCCTTTTTCTTCCTTCAACTTGCTTTTCTTAGAGGGACTAAATTACAGGGGAAAAAAGAAGCGGTAAGGAATGGAAAAGGAAAGAAAAAGAAACCGGACTCTTCCATACATCTTATATACTGATGTGAAGCAATTGTCCACATTAGCTTGTAATGGTACTCATCTATCAAATATGATATTGATTTGGGAAAAAAAAGAGGGACCTTTAGGACAAAATCTTGTAATGTTATTCATCGTTATATGAGGCCATACTTCCGCTGCAACCATGTTGTATTAACTCCACAATTATTGTGTTTTCTGTGTCAGTGTTACTCCATCTGGAATATTAATTATGTTAAAGTAGCTCTAATAACTTAGGGTCGAAGGTGTAATTGTATACGAATGAACATGATACTAGACTGCTTGTGTGATCGGAAAGAGAGAAACTGATGAAGTCTTGGTGATTATACTCCCTCATGAGAAGAAACCCAGACGCTGTAATTGACGACTATGATAGAAATCATCAAAACCAAATTATCCGTTACAGAACCTCTTCAATTGAAGATGTTCAGCACGTTCACAATTTGGATCAAAGATAAAGAAATTGCTCTTGGCAAATTTACCAGTAGGCGCTCATGGGCTTTGGTTAATTTCAAAAGAGCACACCACAGTCTTCATCGTGGGAATGGAGAAGATATTGTGCGTGAACGATATCAAAGGTGTTAAAAACATAATTTGAAAAGGAAACATGTGCTAGATGTTTGGTGCGAATACATATAATACTGGAGAAACAATGCCTAAAATACCTTCATTCAACAGATGAGGAAATTAAGAAGGAAACATATGTGAAGTGTTAGTGTCAATACAAGCACTAATAATTTTCAAGAGGATAAAATATTGCGAAACATAGGCCAAACTAAGAGAAAATTCAGTCATAATAGAAATAAATTGACTAAATTCACATCCTTACCCAACTAGCTTATCATCAGCGCGGAAGAAAACCAATAGTCAAAGCTTGCAAGCTTAACTGGTTGATAAATGGAAATTAAATTCACCTGTAATTTGGAACACGTACGTTTGGAGTGAACTTCGTCAAATAAAGTTGCAAAATTCAAGTTTACATATATTTCTTACATATTTGTGTGGAAAAGATAAGTGAGAAGTGCCAATAAAAACTCATAATAAGCACAAACTTATCTTTATCTAAATAGTCGAGACAGATGACTTACCAAATACATAAATTACATAGTAAATTTAGCTTTGAATGTTTCCACCTGACCCTGCATTGGCAAGAACTCCGTGTACTGGACTACCCTTATATTATGATCTTGATTGGATTATAAATATCAGGTTAGTGCATGCTCTAGGTTACTTTCTTGAGTGATTTACTTCAGGACAGGTTCTGCACCTCTATTGCTATGGAAGACATTGGAAATAGAGACACAAAATTAAATGAAATATATATCAAACTATAAACCATTCGATCAAGACTTACATCCATTGAGAAATTATGTAGCTGAACATAGAAAACTAGCACCACTATCTTATAAATTTCTTTTACTAACATCATAACGCCTAAGGCCACAATTTCATTATTTGATGTCTCCAGCAGCAGAACTCAAGTGACTCTGGAATTAACAAACAAGTTCAGATTCAAACTGCCTACGAAGCTGAAGAGATTGGTGGTAGAGATTAAGATCAAGGCCATCAACAATTCTTCCTACACGTGCCTGCAAGATTGCCTGGAAATAGAAAATAAAGTTGTGTCAAAGAATCAATTTCAGGGTGCTATAAATTAGAACTAACTCAAAAAGATCATACTCCATCTTCTGGCAGAATGTGAAGTTCTCCAATAAATTGGTAGTAGGAACCAATGCGGAAGCTGAGGTCCCTCAAGTGCTCGGAATTTATCTTAAAGCTGATGTCTGCATCAGCAATGACTGCAACGGCAGTGTCCTCGCTATATGCATGTAGCCTGAGGAGCAGGTAAATAATAGGGTTGAAATTGCACGAATTTTGAAAGACTTCCAGTCACAAGCATCAAACAATAGCCAGAAATAACAATGAGTTGAAACATTCATAGAAACAAATAAACTTGATGTAATGTACAAAAGTCTAAAAAATAGAAACACTAGATAGATAATATTCAGGAAGGTCAGATTAGACTAAAGCATCAAATTGACAAATCGAATCAGTAAACATACACATCAACTCTCCTGGAAAAATAGAGGGGTCATCGCACACCCATTGTAGTACATTTTGTTGCCTTTGAGCACTAAAACAAAAAACATGATCCTCACTTTTAAAAGGCAGCTGCCTAGGTGGTTCCGGCAAGGAACTATTTTGCCTAATTGCTAGATGGTCCCTGTTGGGTGACCCTTTTAAAAAGTGACTCAAACAGACTAGCTAGGTGGTCTAAAAGGCTTCGGAGGTTCGTCGAGGCAGCAAGGCAGGTCTATGGGAAAGAAACTTTTTTTAATTATAAGTTGTTAGATCATTTGCAATTGGAAAGTAACTCTACTTCTCCCTCTTAGCCCACCCTACACCCCTTATTTGCTTGAGCATTTCACCTCATGCAACTTTTGTTTCCCCTTTTTCACCCGATATCAACAGCCTAGATTGAATTTTCACAATTTTTCCCTTATCTCCCCCACCTTTTCTTGTCCTTTTATCATTACATGTTTAGTGCTTAATTATTAATTGCAACTCATTTTAATTAATTAAAAAAAGAATTGTTATATGTGTGTGTGTGTGTGTTAGTTAATTTAATATTCTTTGTGTTAGTTAATTTAATATTCTTCTCATTCATATTTTAATGAGACCGTTTAAGCACCCACCTACTATTTAGGCGTTAGATGGTGAGCCCGCCATCTTCCGCCTACACCTACTTTCAATAGTTTCTTGCTACTTAAGTTAGACCAGTCAAACTGATCACATATGGTCATATACCAGAAAAGAGTCAAATAAGCATTTTGTTAATTATAAATCCACAATGTCTGCTACTCAACTTGTACCAAAATAGGTTGAAAACACATGGCTATCAGATTCTCAGAGGTCAAAAAAAAAAATTGCTTACAAAGAATGGTGTCAGTACTTACATTCCAGTAACTCGAAGAGAAGCGCCTTGCTTAAAAAATTGTGAACCTGGTTCTATTTCCTTTAATAGAACTGGAATGCCAGGTTTAATTGTTGATGCTGCCATCATTTAAAATTTTCAGAAGTCTCAGAACAGGAAATATACACCTGTTAATTAATGGTAGGCAAGACATTAAATGCACTTGAATCCTTGTAATGAAAATTTAGAAGTGATGCAGCAATTTAGTACCTAAAGTCTTAAACTACATAAAATACACCAATCTTGTGTTTAAGAGTTACTATGATATTTCTATGGATTAGAGCAAATACTCTATTTCTCGAACATAATAAAAGTGGATTGATGAACATTCACATGTTGAACAATGACAACTAAATATTGAATGATTCAATTTCTATTTTAGTAAATCAGAAAGCAACAATATGGACATCAAACAAGCTTGACTTACAAATTGGTAGCAGGATAAAGTATAAGCCTGTGGAAGTTGGAAGCTATTACCATGCTGATCTTTAAGCTATTCTTTCAATTGTTATGATAGCTGGAGCATATTATAAACTAAGGTACAAAACTAATATTACAAATTAATTAAATATTAGTTGGATAAATAAACTAACCCATAACAAGAACACTGAAGGATCGTAATGTTGCAGCATAGTTGTTTAAGAAAAGAAGAAGACAGAGTGCCCCTACATATTATATACTTAAACTAAGGTTATATAAAATGTAAATCCTGGACTTAGAATAGTATACAGTTGGCTGTAGGAGAAACTTTCCAACCAAGATACGCTATGCAAGATCCAAAACAAGAGAATAAATTGCAAAAGTGAAACTACCCCGTTGCTCTCCATTGCTTGAGCTAGTAAGGACTTGCTCTTATTCCTCTCTCCTTTCACACCCTTCTATGGGCCAAGCATATCATTAGTTGAGAGGGAAGATGGGACCTAACCGTTATATAGATGCAAAAGGAAACCTTAAAATAACCGCCATAAAAAGCTAGCTTTAAGCCTATATAGTCATCCATCACATCACAATGAAATAATTCCTTAACTTGATTCAATCACACATTCACACCGTATGATTTAACACTTTGGGTTCAACTTATCTAGTTTTGTCTTATTTAAAACAAAAATCAGTTATTAATAAATATTTACCAACAATCAAGGAAAATTTCAACATTGGCGTCATTATAAAAAATGTTGCTACCCTAAAAGTAGCTAACCAAATTACCAACGAATGTAAGCTTCAGAAATATAAGATGCCAGGAGCACCCAAATACTATAAGAGTATATGTAACTATGGAAATGTTTGAATGGAGAATGATAAGCACAGCAGCCCATGCTGCAAGGAATACGACACCCGGAATGCTTATTCCAACGTCGAATATATAATAGCTGTGTGTGTGGTGATAATGCACTTACAGCTTGTAGTAAGCTTTTCCTATAAAATCGATCACGCAATTACGGATGAAAGATCTTAGAGTCTAATGCAACATAATGAGGGATTTCCGCCCCTACCTAAACAAGTTGCTCAATATTTCAACTGTAAGTCTGCAAAGGACAAACTACTAGAGCGACAAGCAAACCCGTGGCGTACTGCTAACACAGAGGAGGAGAGGAGAGTAACAAATAAAATAAAAGAAATGGGAGCTCAGAATTTACACGTTCTTGGATGCCGAGGTTACCGATCGATTGAAGTTTCGGCAAGGGCGTTCTTGTTTCTAGGCTATTTGGCCGCTGAACCTCTGTTAGGGTGGAGCCGTTGGAGGCTTGGGAGTAAGTTAAAAGCGTAAAGTCGTTGAATGGACTCTAGTGGGCCGGCGGCGCGTCTCCGGAGCTGGAAAATCCGTACCACGCGCTCTCGGATCTCCTTTCTCGCGGTAGACGGTCCAAATCACTGAATTGGGCGGCCAGTGTAAAAGATTTGTTTATATGATTTGTTTCCCTCGGATTAAAGGAAAAATATCTTCAAAATGAACCTAGGAATCTTAAGAGGGCCAAATTTTTTTCCAAGTTTAAAAATCTTATCATTTTACTCGAATAAATGACTTAATAGAATAATATGTGACAGTTCTTAACTCCAATAGGTGGGATCATATGTATATCATGCCAATTAAGTTAATATTGTTAACGATTGGAGGTTAAATAATAAAAGTTTTCAATTTCGAAAAGTAATAGGGGTAAGGCCTCAATGGATGATACAAAAACCAAACATAGGAACCATGCAACGCTACAATTGCCCCAAAGGATCTACGAACGCTGTCCGATAAATCATCCGTTAAGTTTTCCATCCGTTAAGTTTTCCATTTATGACCATTCATTCTTCACGTGTAAAAAATAATCTGAAAGAAGGCCCTATAAAAACTTAAATATAAAAGAAGGAGATCGGCTATTATCGGAATCGATAGTTACAAACGAACCTTCGTGGAGGCCGGCTCCACGTAGAGAGGCCCAATAGAAATTCCCACCAAAATAATCACCTCGCATTCAACTATGCTGATTGAAAACGGTAAAAAGTGATCCTGGCGAATATAGACAACAAACCCATAGCAACTAGTACGTGAATCAAATTTACACACACTAGAAGATGTTACGACAAGTCAACGACGAAATCAATAAACCAAACTGACCAAATTTTTCTAAACAGAAGAAATCCCTTTCCACATAAATTCCACGTCTTGAAAGAATAATACGTGAATACATTACAAATATATGTACATTTCGAGTAAGCTGGACTTGCTTCAACAAAACAAAACAAAACACAAGAAGAAAATTAGAAAACTGAAATAACTCATCCATGTTGCATTGACAACCAACAAGTTCAGTAGCTCAGTGAGTTACCATTATTCCCAACTCCAATCAAGTTAGACCAATTACTGCATCAAATTCAATTTCCCTGGGTGCACAATGTCTTTTCATGTTTTGTTGATGTTCTTCTCACATACCAGTGTTTATGATAAATTAACCATGTTGGATGTCAAGTTGACTTGACTATTGAAATGATCCCTCACAACTTCTCAGTCCCAAAAGGACTGCTGGGCAACAAACATTCGAACAACCTCCCTCGAGCCATATAATTTCTTATGAATTGAATTTCAGAAATTCCAACCTTGTTTTTCCTATAATACTACCTTCTCCGAACTATCTGCTACCTGCCTCTTTTGTCTGAGACCTTGGTTGCTGGGCATAGGTTTCTGCAAAGCTCTTAACGCAGACATGATCTCTGAAAATGAAGGCCGCATCTTTGGATTTCTGCAAAACGTACAAGTGAAAGGTTATTGGAGGAAAATATATTAAAGCTGGAAAAGCATAACATGGAAGGAAAACCATAGAAGGTTTCCCCTTTACCATTGACAAGCATGGTGTCCTTACTACAGGTCAAGAGGAATACTACTATATTTATTCTCAAAAGAAAAGAGAAAAGATACAACTAATTTCATAGTTCAAAGTCAACTGCATTAAGTTTGAAAGCCATTTGTTTATGCTGTCCAAATCACAGTTTGAAGGAAAGCATGCTGAGAAAGATGTCATATTCAAAGGTAGTGAAACCATATAACTTCATATGCTCTTTAATGCTACAATTAAATCACACTGCCTACCTTTTAGGTATCACTAACTTGTTAGTATAATCAAACACATACACAAATAATTGGTCTTCCAACTCACATTTGCCAGCACTTCTTAATAATCCCTGCTATGACTGGATCCATGTCATCTGGAATATCTAGACAGCGATCCTGGAATCCAACAGCACCAACAACCTGCATGGGATTCAAACCTTCCCATGGCTGTTGCAAGGTGCACAGCTCCCATAGGATAACTCCAAAGCTAAAGACATCACATCTGGATAGTGGAAAAGAAAAGAAAGCCAAAAGCATGGTGTGAGGCCATATAATTTAAAAAATTGCAGCATCATGCATGAATTGAACATACTTCTCATCTGAAGGTTCATTGCGTAGAACTTCTGGTGCCATCCACTCAGCCTGAAGCAAAGTAATGTCAATATAAACTGTTGTGGTACAAGTTACAACTGAACAGAAAGCACAAGCAAAATGAGCATAATAATTCGCAATTAAGTGTTATGATTTAAGTAGGATCTGTTTCTTAGTGATACAAACTGGTTTTTAAGTAGGAGCAAATGAGCTCAGATAACTTCTCGAAGAAAAGATGCATAGAGCCATCATCTACTACTAAGCATAGCATACAATATAGTTTGATAAGTTGTCAAATTTGTTATAATGATATTTCAGTTGGTCTATCACCTATAGCATAGGTATAGGGCACTCTTTTAGCTTCAACAAAAAGAATCCATGTGTATTATATTATATGACAATAATATGCCATATAATACACAACTCCAATTAGTTGCTAATGTCAGCAGTTTCATGAGCTGAACCTACTTCATACAAATTTGAGAGGGTATACAAAGAAATTAGATGATCCCATTCCTAAGCTTTCACAGTTCTTCACACTACAATTGGTAAACTGCCTAAAAAAAATAAGCATGTCGAAGAATCAGAAAGGAAATGAGAAGAAACTTGCAACTATACTTAAAGAGCAAATCTGCCAGAATATACAAACATATATATATAGAGAGAGAGAGAGAGAGCGAAAAGTTATCTTATACAACTCATCCGTGAGCACCCGTGCGCACCTCCATTATCCACTGTTCGATCGCTTGCGCACTATAGTCCAATTCTTGAACTCAAAGGGATCGGACGATGGATAATGAGGTGCACACGGATAATCACAGATGAGTTGTGTAGGATAACATTTATATATATATATATATATAATGGGGAAAAAAATGGATAGTTGTTTGCTTACTGTTCCGGCTGTTGACCTCGAAGAAAGGAAGGTATTGTGCTTCATTCGAGATAAGCCAAAGTCACAGACCTACAACATGGGTACATCAGTAACAAAATTAACTGAAACAAATTTAAATAACAAGAAATAGCAAATTCATGATTTACAAACACACTAATAATATATATATCAAAGAAACACACTGGAAGCTAGGTTACCTTCACAACCCAATTCTTGTCCACAAGAAGGTTTGGAGACTTAAGATCACGGTGGACTATAACAGGAGTACAGTTGTGAAGATAATTCATTCCGCGAGCCTTGTAATAAAAAAGGGTGGAAAATTAGTAGGACAAGATATCAGATTTACATCACACCAAAATCTAACTACATTCATACAAAATGATACTGAGAATGAGTTATGTAATCATACAATATCAAGAGCCATTCTCAAGCGTCTTCTTCCGTCAAGTTGATTATTGGGACGGTGAATTAAACGGAACAAACTACCTCTGCAATGTAGATTACATGCTTCAAAACACTAGTAACATCAACACAGTTAAAGCTTGTTAACAAAGCAGCTATATTAGATTTAAAAAAAAAAACATACCATTATGAGTATAACAAAAGGAAATACGAATATGGAAAAAAAAAACAAATTGCACACTAAAAAAGGCCTGACAATTGATCATGTTTACATGGCAACTCTACCATTAATGGACAATAAGCACCCTCATATTTAGTAACCACATATAATCCAAAGAAATAAGGTCATGCCATATTTTCCAAATATGACTAGTGAGTCAATTTTAGCAGAAAAATATAACTTACTATTAGATTTATTTAGTTAAACCAACTAGGAGTCAAGCAAATGTCTTCAAAAATTTTGACATTTTGGGATGTCAAAGATGAACTTCATTCACCATAAGACAACATCCAGTATGTATCACTCAGTAACTATCATCTGAGCATGCACATCTAGGTTATCCATATGAGATTATCATGTCTGCAAAAACATTAGAAATTCCAGAGCAGTGAAGAACAAATCCAACCAAATTTAAACGGACAATCAGTTTTTCTAGACAAGCACTTCCAAACCAACAATTCACTGCGATGGAAAGCAAAGTTTAAAATTTCGAGTCATACCAGAGTTTTGGTATATGATCGGAACGATACAGTTTCAAAATTATATCATATCGTGTCAATATAGTTTTGATACTTTTTTTAATATAAAATATATTAATTAAAAATATATTTTTCTTAATATTTAATTGTTATAGATACTTATTAATAAGTTATAATTGAGATGTTGAATGTTGAGTTTAAGTTTTGACATTATCTTGTAAATTTTTTTATTCTTATTGAGTAAAAATCAATTTAATTTAAATATATTTTGATCCTATTAAAATTAAATCTAATTTGTTTATTAGTAGTAATACATTTTATAAAGTTAGAAATTACATTCTATTTAATTTTTTATCTAAGAAAGGAAAAGAATAATCATTTTTAAAGAAGTTTTATTTTCCTTAAAAGGTATTTTTGTTTGTTTCTTTAGTTTGATGGAAAAAATAATAAACGAAAGAGGAAAAAATTAACAAGGAAGGAAAAAAATTATTGGATAAAAGAGGGAAAAGAAAATTCAGTTTAAAAAATAAAATTTTTATAAAAAAAACAATCACAGGGTCCCTGCGGCGGCTTCCGGGCCCCCATAACAGTCGTGCGAGGGTCGCAGTGACCTTGCTAGGGGTCACAACGATCTCCACACTTCACGCCCCTGCGGAGGTCATGCGGGATCACAACGACCTCTGCATGACACAACGGTCTCACGTGGGGTCGCAGCAATACCAGTAGCATGCCAGCGCTGGTCGGGGGATGAAACGGTAAATCTTGTCTGTGACAATCGGCATGACACGAAATTAAAAACCTTGATATAAAGACATGCATTTCCTATTTTCCCAAACCAGAACATGTTGAGAGAGCAGGGGAAAAAAACTCCCTTGAAAATTTGAAATCCTTGCACAAGGGGAGAGGCGGAGAACATATGTAGCAGCAAGAAAAAGGAATTGGAGCAACCACCTAAGCAAGAACATATCATAGGCTCCAATTCCTCTCATTAACTATAGATGTCTGAGTAAAAGAAAACACGCTTTAGATACATCGAGGAGTGCAAGAAGCCCTTTTTTGTCTGAGATCTAGATATTGGGCAAAGCAACACAAGAATATTTTGTCAAGAAAACAGCAACAAAAGAAAATTAACAATCCCCATATCCAATATTGTATATTCATAATATGCTAGGTTTGCAATTTGTCTGAAATTTGAGTGTTCTCCTGTTAGGAAAGGTGCCATATTGAATAGACCTTGCTTCTCTAATAGCTGAATTCCTAAATTGACACATAGCCCCATTCAATTAATCCTTCTAAATTCAACTCATCCTAAATTAAACTTGGTTGACTTTTAGGAATTCAATTTACCACCATGACATTTCCTGAGCCACTCCAAATGATTGCAGCCTATTCGAGCCTGGTTGTTGGGATTAACAGGGCTATAAGATAATGATTTGTTTCTTTCTCCCTTACCATCACACATCTATGCGTATTGCAATGCTTGTTTAGTATGGAGTAAGTATAATATATTGGAATTTACTGTGATTTTTTCTCCAAGTACACAATCCAATGTATTTGTCATACAGAAAATAAGTTGCAAGGATAATCTTTTTG
>JBAMHZ010000097.1:1061855-1072746 GCA_037177395.1 Alpinia galanga | reverse complement strand
ATATGATGTTCTCGTTATGCTCTTGTTGTCATAAATATGGTTCCTAGATTGTTTATTTTTATAGAGGTAATCTGCCATTTGCTTGGCATATTTCCTGACACAGTTCTCTCGTCTAATGTTGTATTGTGATTGCTTAGAGCAGAATATTGGATCATTTTTGCTACGAGCGTGAATGTTTTCCTATCAATTCTTTCTGGATGCAATATTTTCAACCATTTGTACATGCTTAGGCGAGTACAAATGTTACTGTTGAGCTTGATATTGTTTGTGTATTCCCTTTCATGTTACTGTTGATTATGCTGGTGCTTCCATAGATTTCGCGATGTCTGAGTTTGAGGTTGAGTTTGTTACTTGTTTCCTTCTTTGTGTTCGTGCGTTTTCAAGAGCCATATAAAAATATGGTGCAATTTTTTCTTGCAGATATTACATACTCATTTTAGCTTTTTTGCATTGCTGTATAAAACTGTAATTGCAAAATGTTCACTTCCAGGGAACTAGCAAGAAAAACAATTGACAATCTTTAGGTCCTTCAAATCTAATTTGCTTATTATTAAACTAAATAATTTCTGACAATGGTAGAATTTTAGAGATTTAACTTAATGATAAAATTCACCAAAGAAATTTATGAAGCTTTGGTGGCCTTCAGCACCTTAGCTACTAGGAATTAGCAAACGTAAAAGCAATTAGCCACCACAAGTATATTCTCCTTGATGTGAAAATTCGAGAAAGACAATAGACGAATTTGATAAACCTTTAAAACTGCATTGGAATTCACTATTAAAGCCATCCAAACTGGACCCTTTAATTTCCCAAGCTAGTCAATGAGTTGGGCTGGAATTGAGTTTGAGCGGTCAAATAAGAGGCTGCCTTTGTCTCTGACAGCCATCCGGAGACGAGACGAGGAGATTAAATAAATCATCCATTTGTGATCTTGTTTGTGGCTTCTTGGAAAGAGTTTAGTGGTTAGTATATATAGAAGTTGCATAATAAATAACGAATTAATTTTATGTAAATACGAAGATATCATTCTTTCATACGTTAATTATTAGTTTCGTAAGCTAAAGAATCACCGTGATTTATTTTAACTTGTCTAAGGGATCAAAAGTTCACTGTAATTTATCTTTCAACTAATATAAGCCGCTAGATTGACAGATTCCGTTGGATGGAACAGTGCAGGAGAAGGAGGAGGAGATCCTCTGGAGTGAATCTGGAGTTTGGTTTTGATTTGCTTCTTCGCTTTTTGAAATTTTGGCTGTGGCCTTGTTCTCCAATTGGTTCGGTATGTTGTGTTATTTTCATATTGAAAATCATCAATTTGTTTTTTTTTTTCCATGTCTGAAAGTTTCTCCATCATATGATAGTTATCGTGGTTTTGTATGATATAATTCATATTTTGGAAGAGGGAATTGGTACTTTTGAGATTTGTCTTCTTTGACAAATCGAGCGTGGATCTTTGGATATCTTGGTTTTACAAAATTGGGTCCTTTATTTATTTTGTAATTGTGAAACTTTGAATCAGGTGGTTCGGCTGGAAGCATATCCTCTATGGTCACTGGAGCAGCTGGTCAATCAAGGTTTGAATCATTCAGACAGGTTACTCAAACAATCATAAATATATTACTCAGTTCTTTCGATGGATCTTGCGAATTATCTTTTCCATTCGACATCTTTTCCAAAGTTCCTTTTTGGAAATATTTGTTAATATTCTTTTAAAGCAACTAGACAAATGATGTTGAAATAATTGAGATCTATTAGTTGGTTATTCCTGTCCATTTTACTTTCTGAGATTGTTCATATGTTTTTCAATAGGTAAGCTCGTTCTTCATCCTGAAAAAGAAAAGCCTTTTGAGGTACATTGAAACCAGGAAGGGTTCAACTCTTGTGGATAGATAGCTTCTATTAGCATGGTTCCATCTTCTGGTTTGGAAAAATCAAAGGGCACTAATGTTGGTGTTGATAATCTCCCAGAGGAGATGAGGGATATGAGAATAAGGGAAGATAAGGTATTTGATCAGTACTGTGTTCTAATTAGTAATTTATACTATTTATTGGTAATTACAACTATGCTAATAGAAATTGCCTTTACAATACTAAGACAATAAACAAGAGGCGTCCCGACTACTTTAATTTTTTATATTTTCTAGGAGACAGAAGCTACAGTAATTGATGGAAATGGAACAGAAGCAGGTCGTATAATTGTCACTTCCATCAATGGGTAAAAAATGCTAATCCAAAGCTGGTAATATATAAACACACAAAAAAAATAGAGTGGAGAAACAATTTTTGAATTTCTTTATTTTTCAAAATCCGAAATCTATGTTTCATCGTATAGAATTTATGGAGTGGCCTGTGTATGCAAGAGAAGTCATTTGAAGTTTGGAAATCTCTTTATTCATGTTTCAATTTTGCTAAATTCTGAGATCTTTCTCTTTGGACTCTTTGCATATTTTGCTAACGCAAAAAAATGTGATTTTGGTTACAGAAAATAAGCTACATGGCTGAGCGTGTTGTAGGTTTTCAAGGTTAGTTCAGTCTTGCAAATTATTATGGAAATTCACTTTTTGCTTGTAAATAGATGTCAAATGCTTAATAAATCTAGTTTACACATGTACCTCAGGTATTTTTGTCATTCTAAGAATTATGAACTTTTCTAATCTTTGTTTTTGTCCCCCATTTCAATAGTAGGCTAAATGCATGGGGACAGGTGAACCTGTAGCTATACAAAAGGTTCTCCAAGATAAAGAGGTACTAAAACCGTGAGCTACAGACTATTCGTCTTCTTGATCATCCAAATGTTATTTCTTTGAAGCGTTGCTTTTTTTCAACAAATGAGAAGGACGAACTGTATCTCAATTTGGTACTTGAATATGTACCGGAACACTTCATAGGGTTATTAAGCGCTACAAGATAAATCAACGGATGCCATGACATATGTGTGAAGCTGTATATGTACCAGGTGAGCTTAAACTGATAGGACATGTTTTGACTATTTGAGTGATAATTAGTACAGTAGAAATCAAACGATTGCAGAAAGTAATTCCGTCGTATCTTAACATCTGGTGATATAATTTCATGTTTTTGCTTCTGTTTTACAGATGTGTGGAGCACTGGCATACATTCAGAGTATTGGGGTGTGCCACAGAGACATTAAACCCTAAAATCTTCTGGTGTGTACTAATCCTGTAATCCACGTCTTGATCTCTGCTTTTTTGTTATGATTCTAATCTACTTTAACAACTTAATTACGTGAAAACAGTACTAGGCTATTATTTTATTTTTATTGCAAGTTTTACAATGATCATTTATGAACACTATTTTCTTTTAAATAAAACACTGAAGTGCTTAAATGTCTGCAATTTTTCTTTCTTTGGGTTTCTTTTTACAAAATGTCTACTATCAGTATAATATGTTTGAACTACTGTTAATCAGAAGTGATGCTCTATTTTTTTTTAATTAGTAGCAGGTGTTCGAGCACTAATCATAAGAATAATCGGCTCTGCCCCACGGTTCTCTTGCAAGAGCTTCACCGGCCACTAAGGGTACAATAGGAAAATGCTCGCAGCTCAACGGGTGTCCTGGCAATGCTCTATTAATCTATGCTACTCATTCTGAAGCAGGTGAATACACAGTCATCAGCTGAAACTATGCAACTTTGGTAGCGCAAAAGTTTTGGTAACTGATTCATGCCTATAATCATTATAATTATTTTGCAGATTCTCTGTATTTTAGTAACTTGAGTACTGATTTTATCATGCGCTCTTGGTAGGTGAAAGGGGAACCAAATATATCATACATGTTCTGGGTATTACAGAGCTCCAGAGCTTATTTTTGGGCCAACTGAGTATACTACAGCAATTGACATTTGGTCTGCTGGTTGTGTTCTTGCTGAACTCTTGCTAGGACAGGTATTTAAGACAATTCATATGAATAATCCATACCTTAGCATTCTTGTTTTCACTTTGTTTGCACAATTGTTAAATGGATTGATTTGTCATCTAAACAGCCTATATTCCTTGGTGAAAACAGAGTCGACCAGCTTGTTGAAGTAATTCAGGTGCGTCAATAGTTTGTAGGCTTGCTTTTGTAATATACCACTATCCTCCTGTTCAATATTTATTTTTAGTTGGTCTGCAGGTTTTAGGTGCCCCCTACAAGAGAAGAACTTAAATGCGTGAATCCTAATTACACAGAATTTAGATTCCCGCAGATAAAGGCACACCCTTGGCACAAGGTAACAAAGTTCTCTTATTGGACTTCCCATTTATTCAACATTTCCCTCTTATTTTCCTATTATAAACACATTACCTTCTTTAATCAGATCTTCCACAAACGAATGCCTCCTGACGCTGTTGATCTGGTATCCAGACCATTTCCAAACCTGAGATGCACTGCTGTGAGTAGACGTTTTTTGTTTGCATTAGATACTATGGGTTGTGCCTCTGCTGAATTCTTAACTTTGGTATAGTTGGAAGCGCTAGTTCATCCATTCTTTGATGAGCTTCGGGATCCAAATGCTCGCTTACCAAATGGCCATTTCCTGCCACCTCTCTTTAAGTTCAAACCTCATGGTTAGTTTTTGCAAAAAATTTGGCAACAATTTCTTAGTTACAACAGATATTAATATACTTATCTTTTGTTAATTAGAGTTACAGGAGGTATCGTCAGAGGCAGCAGTGAAGTTGATACCAGAGCATGCTAGGAAAGGAAGTGCATTAGTGTGATGATAAGTTGTTTGACAGACCAGTTTAAAGGCAGATCCACTTGTTTAAATCTAAGATGTACTCCAATGAGATTGGTGACAGCAAACACGTTCTGAGGATTCAGCAAGAGTGTCATCTGAGACTAGGATCTCGGAAGTAGCCATTAAAGACAATGACCTGATGAATTTGCAACTTCTTACTGATGAAGTGTCATTTGAACGACATGGATGCATGCAGCTGGACTTGCGATTACATTCTACTTTATTTTTTTAATTTATTGGGTTAGATTTTGTAGTTCAAAAACTGTATTTGCGTCGTGTATAAATGTACTTGAGGTGAGTTGTTTCAGTACAAATTCTTTAATTGTTAGTTGTTAGAAATTGATCGCCATTGATTTGGTCAATTAGTTATCGTATAAAGTCTATCAACTGCTGATATGTCGACCAGTGAGTCTCATTGCAAGCCTACACTTCATTTCCTTCCATTAGTTTGGAAGAAACTAAAAATGTAAGCACTTGGGATCAAATCGAAAGAGAATTTTCAACTGCTTAACAAACTCTTTAAGATTTATTGCAGGGAATGTATGGTGCATGTCTTAACAGCAAGATCATACCATACCAACATACAACCATAACCTTACACACCTATTGAGAGCTTACGGATTTCATCTTTGATATTTTTGTGCGCACAGACAAACAACCCCATCAAATCAAGTCCCTTAACCTTCTTTTGGGTTTATCTTTATTTATTTGGCACTGCCATTTGAGATTACTTTCCAATCAGTTTGCATGCCAAAAAGTTCAAATAGTGGCGACACTAGTTCAGGGTGGCAAGCACTTTCAAGAGGGAAGCAACAAACTCCATCTGGGTTTCCTCATCGATTGTCAAGAAGAGAGGAACATGGACAAACAGTGACTTTATTCTATTTTGTTCTGCAAACCTGAGAGAATGATAATACACAAAATTGCACACGAATCGGCCAGCATCATCAGAAAGCATAACATCATATCCCATGTTTGACAATGCCTTAAAAATTTCATTGACAGGAAGAGACGTCTGCAAACAAACAAAAGGAAAGACATTAAAAACAAATTTTATACCCTAGTAAAAATTAATCATGATTAAAAAGGAAAAGATGAAAACATGTGAAGGAAACGGAAATTCTAAGTTAATTATATTTATGAAATCATGAATGTCCATCACTATCATGACATTTGTTAACAGATAAAGTTTGCTCCACTCTCTGGTTAAGTAAAATCAAAGTATGAATTGGTATTTGGCTGAGTAGGATTAGAAAAATACAGTTATGAAGGATCATATAATGCTTTATATTTAAAGACACTGGTTAAAAAATGTCTTGCAAAATTACTCCAGAAGCACTTTACATTTTCACATTAAAAAAAAAGTTGAGTTCGCAATTTGATATTCAGTGTATGCAGGTTGCACTTACCTAAGTAAACCATTTATTGAATAAACATGCTAATTTCTATATAAGTTTATAGATCAAAAGGCAGGTGCTAAAATTCCATATGTGCTCCATGATCATGGAGGCAATAATGGTCACTCCTGTATTTGAGGAAACTGGAGGGATAGCCATCGTGGTGGAGGCAGGAAGGAAGCCCATGACAATATGGACAATTTACATGGGCATGGAGGCAGGAAGGAAGCCCATGACCACATTGATAATTTACATAGGCCCTTACCATTAAGCTAGCTGACACCAATGTTTTCTCTAGAAGTCTTACTATGAGAATTGTAAACCAAATGAAATGGACTATAACCAAATATAAGGAATAAAATAGGTGCTATATTGTGCAGGCAAGGGAAGAGGGGAATAGAAAGTTGCGAGTTCGAACTATTTGTTGACTATATAAATTTTTCTTGCCATTCAACCAAGTCTAGTGTTCATATATGAAATTATATTGCAGCCATTTAAAATTCAATCCCCTTAATATAATGTTGTCCTTTAGCCATATTCAGTCTTAAATGATTCAACTCTTCCAACTAGAGCATCTGTAGCTCTTCTTTGAAGTTGCCTTTACCTCTTTAGCTTATTTACTCTTCTATCTTCTACTAAATCTACAGTAAACTATCACTTGTATGATTACTATTTTATCTTCTTAGAAGCTCCATTCTTCCAAGTTTAACCTTTAGGTTAATCCTTTAATTTCTCAAGTTTTCTAACATCTCAATTTTAAGTTGTTTTCTATTTAAGCATTTTTTCCCTCTCCTTGCTTTTCTGTATAACCCAACCTTTTCATTGAGTTTTATGCTCCACAAGCCAAGGTGCCAAAATCCAGACCAGCAGTAATATAGCAACCTAATCTTACAAAAAAGGACGACAATATCCTACCCTCAATATGAAAATAATTTGAGTGTACCTGATACATGTTGAAAATTAACACGATGACATGTGGTACAGATTCAAAATTAGGTGATATGAACTCTATGGCAAAGGAAGTTGAGTAATCATATTGCAAATGCATCAGAGTTGGAATAATTGCATGACCTGGATAAGGAGATATGAATAAATATCGTTCTCGTTGTTTATAGGGATGATATCATTATTATCAGCAATAATTCTGCGAGTATCACAATGGTGAAAGAATACATTCATTGACACTTGGAACCAAGGATTTAGTCAATCTAAAGTATTCTTTTAGTATAGAGCTTGCCTATATAGAGGGAGATATTTATATCTTGCATCAAGAATATGCACTTGATATTTTGAAGAAAGTTGGCATGCTATGAGCTAAGTCACATAAAACACATGAATAAAATTTCCAACTAATGCTAGGGTAATATGAATTAGTGAAAAACCAAAGATTAGTTGAAAAGACAAGCTACCTTATTGTCATGGCCATTGGGAGGCAGCTCTACGGATTCTATCATACTCCAAAAATGCTCTAGGAAAGGATCTATTATACAGTGCTTGTAGTCTTCTTTAATAAGTAGAGTGCGAGCCCCCAGGGCTTGCTCGGACGGCTAGCGCAACCGTGTTAAAGTCCTAAAGGGCAAGGGGTCGATTCCTGAGTTTCACCGCCAAGCTACCGATGACTCCGTATTTTTGCGCTGGCCGCCCTGGGTTCCTGATTTACCCTCTTTCACACGTAGGGGTAGCGGTGAGGCGCCGCTAATGTGGCGGTTCCACATTTTTTTAATAGTGGAATGAGAAAGTGAAGGAAACACGAACCGTCTATAAGATATGATACGCTTGTAAGAATGAGAAAATTTTAAAAAAGTATATAATAGCCAAGAAAGTAGTAAGTGAAGGCAAGAATAAAACTTTTAAAAGCTTATATTGATAATTGGATATAAAAGAAGGAGAAAGATATTTATAAAATAACTAAAGCTAGAGAGATAAAGACTAGAGATCTTACTCAAATAAGATGTATTAAAGATGAATGTAATAGGATGATACTATTCGACAATGAGAGCGATAGAAGAAGTATCATTAGATTTTTAATAAAAGTTTAGGCGATCAATTTAACTTAGATAATTTAAGTAGGTTAAAGGAGTATAGAAATTTAAATTTTTTACCGTAAAATTTAATTTTTAAAAGTATAATAAACTTTAAATGGGATGCAAAATGGAAAAGTAGTTGGACCAGATGATATTTTAATAGAGATATTGAAGTGTCTAGATAAGCAAAGTATTGAATGTCTTACAAAGTTATTTAACTTGATATTGATGGCCAAAAAAAAAAATGTCAGTGGAGGATAAGTACTTTAGTTCCTTTATGTAAAAACAAATGAGATATACAAAATTATTCAAATTATAAAGGTATTAAAGTAATGAGTTATATCATAAAACTATGAAAAAAATAATTGAAAAAAGACTAAGGAAGGAAACCACGGTAATCGAAAATCAATTTAGATTTATGTCAGAATGATCGACAATAGAAGTTATGCATTTTTTTTGGACAACTAATTGAAAAGTATCAAAAAAAAAACAAGATTTACATATAATATTTATTGTTTTTTAAAAAATTTATGATAGAGTCACGAGGGAAATTATGTAGAGAATTTTAGAAAAAAAAGGTGTTAGTATAGCGTATATTGAAATAATTAAGGATATGTATGACGATATAATGATAAAAGTGAAAATGCTACGAAGATTAACCGAAATATTCATAAAGATATGATTACATTAAGGACCAACTTTAAGTCTCTACCTTTTATACTAATCATTAATGAACTCACTAGACATAAGGGTGACCACGGTTCCGGAATCGCCGGTTCCAGTTTTGAAACCGCCGGTTCTAGTTTATCATTCAATGGAATAGGAACTGAACCACTCATCAATGGTTTCAGTTCCCGAACCGTCGGTTTCAGTTCTTTACGGTTCGGTTCCGGTTCATTATTTATTAGAACCGGAACTGAACCATAACCGACGGTTTTGATTTCTTACGGTTTGATTTTGATTCGAAACCGTTTAAAACAAAATTTTAAATTATTTAATTTTAAGTTTCTCATTTCTTTAATAGGTGACTTAACTATATTTTTTTAATTCATTAATTTGGTCGATTTATTTTAATTTAAACTTAAATTTTATACATGGGGATTTAACTTACATCGATTTATTTATTTTATGTAACTCTTTAAACCAAATATTTATCATAAAAAATATCATTAAAACATATTTAATTAATAAATTCACATCAACAAATTAAAAAGAACAAATATATATTATCATTCTTATAATTATAATATATTACATTTCTTATTCTTTGATTTTATAAAAAAAAGAAGAAGAAGAAAGGGTTTGAACTTAATTTATATAAATTAAGTTGTCTACCTATCCTTTTGGGGTCTAAAAGAATCAAAGCCCTCATAGTTCACTTACTATTTAAATATGACCTCCTTACCTTAATTTAATTTAAAATGTTGTTAGAGATAGCGGTTAATGTGCCTTCGATTGTAAGGTCATATAAGTCTTCATTATTCTTCTTCATTATCTCTTGTTTCTTAAGATCTGCTCTGCACCAATCATCTAGACAAGTTTGTGCCTTAAATGATTCTGGAGTTATACATGATCTTGTATCATCCAAAATGTTTCCTTCTACACTAAATACTTGTTCAACCGCCACAGTTGAGACAGGAGTTACTAAAATTTATTTAGCAATTTATGATAATATAAGAAAATTATTTCAATGTTCTTTTCACTATTCTTATAAGAAAATTATTTCAATGTTCTTTTCACTATTCAAGAATTGAAAAATCTTTCAAAGATAGATAGATATATACTAAATTCAAAAGAAGTTGTTAGATATAAATCAATTTCAGATATAGAATTTGAACATCTTGGTTTCTTTTGCCATTGAAATAATAATTGTTCTGCTTTAATTTAATCATTTTAGAAAATTCTCCAATATTTATAGATTGAGAAGATTGTTGAGTAGAATTATCAAATGTCACGCTAAATTCAACATATATATCAAAAATTAAATTTTTAAAATATAATTTAATTTTTTTATGCAATATCATAATCATTTATTCCTAAAATTTTAATATAAATATTATATAATCAAATAAACTATCTAATTTACATCTAGGATAAAAAATAATAGCAACAAAATAAATTTCAAGAATTTCATAAAAATAATTGCATCATTTTATTTTTATTACATAAATTGTATTTTTTAAATCTTCATCTTTTTTAATAATTTCTAATAAAAATAATAAAGATGTAGGATAATAAACACAAGACAATGTATATGTAGTATCATTAAATACTTTTAATAAATTTAAAAAATTTTCACAAATAATCTATTGTCGTGGACATAAAACAATAGAATTAACATTATTTGTATAAAAAAACATATAACAATTGTTTATAAGAAAATGATTCATCTAATAATTATTCCAACGTGTTGGAACATCTTTAGAAAATCTTTTAGGTTTTTTCCATTTTTTTTAAATCTAGAATAATCTTTCATTATTTGTGGATGATTCCAAAAATAAGAATTATTTTTTTAATAGAGGTCAAATAAATTTCAAGAGATCTTAATCCATCTTGAACATATAAATTTAAAACATGACATGAATATCTCATATGGAAAAATTTATCACCAAAACTAGGTTTATAATTTTTTTCTAAATCTCTAATAGAAACAGCATTATCAAATCCAATAGAAAAAATTTTATTTACTAAATAATATTCTTGTAAAATTGAACTAATAATCTTATAAA
>JBAMHZ010000097.1:1000335-1016775 GCA_037177395.1 Alpinia galanga | reverse complement strand
GCTACCTAGGTCCTAACCGTTGTTGAGGGTTGCACTAGTGAACTTGCGAGTATCATTAGCTCAGGTTTGCTGTTATTATATTCCTTGTTTCTAGAAATACACTTTCCTGTTATAGATAAGCAAACACAAAATCTACCTCTTCCGACTTGAATCAATTATGAGAAACAAAGTGAAAAAACAATCAACCAATATATACTTCAACCAGATACTCTATGAAATGATCAAGACATGCATATGCATATCATGCAATATATATTACATTTTAAAAGATGCACTGCAGAATCTGTATCTTATCTAGTGCTTCCATTTATCACCAGTGGCATCCTAAAATCAGTTTTCTAAAATTTTAAACAATAATTTAGATGCTATGTTTTGTTAGCTTCACCAAAATTTCTTCCTGTGTGGATAATGCCTACCCAATTAGGAATTTAGCTTGTTCTTAGCAATCTTGCCAATATACCATTGTAAAAAAAGAGAAATCTCATTATAACTATCAGAAGAAAAGAAAAATGCATATCTCTTGCATGTGAGATAAATAAAAGTCGTATCACCTTTCTCACATCTGGGCTTTGGTTTCCAAATGCATCAAACAGGGCAGGCAAAAATGATGGCAAGTGTTTCATCAAATCATCTTGTGGAAGACGGCTGACAAGCTGGTAGAACAAAGAACAAAACAAACAGCAGCATTGTCAATTACAGTACTGCAGATACAAAAATTCTAATGAAGATTTCTGAAATGGACACATTTAGCCTATGATTTTTATTTTGGTGACCAGATTTTCTTGGAATCAAAAGGAGTTCCTAGATTACCATCTTTTCTGAATTTTCTATTTTTTTCATCAAACTTTGAAAATCTCTATCTACCACAGGCAATTCAAGGAATCGTATATGAAATATTCCAAAAATTCAATGACTCAACTTAGTTCCAACTGATTTTATTAAGTTCTTTAAATCAGAGTTCTGAATAAGGAAAAAATAATTGGGCATAGATACGTAGGGGAAAAATTATCTATTGATGCAAGGAAAGAGATTTAGATTTTTTTTAACATGGTATGAGAGCAGGAAGTCTTATGTTTATATTATGTTAACGTTAGTAGCTAAGTCAGATCACATGTTGGACTAGTACCATTCCTATTCTCCTATCCACATTTGTGGGTTAATATGGTAGAGTATTAAACATGATTTCCAGTGTCGAGCAGAAGTGACCAACTTGCTAGAGATGCATCATTCCAATTGCTAACTAATGTTGATATTATCTAAACTGGTACCATTCAAGCGGTCATGATGAGATAAGAAGATTTTATTCGTATTACTCATTCTTCAATTTCACTTCTGGATCACGAGGATAAAATACACTATAAAAAGAGAGGGGAGGGACAAGGTAAAGAACCATCTAGAGCACCACCAACAACAAAGAGGAGTAGCACCAAAGTTAGAAAAGTTAGATGTAACCATATCATACACCAGTATATGTTCCTATTCCAATTTTACTAATCCAAGTCTAGATATACTTATGGACATAATAAGAAATTAGTTCCAATAGCAAATGATCTAGTTCCAATTTAATTTCAGCCTTGGATTTGGGGTGAAGCTCATAGGGATGTTTAAGAACCAATGCTCTCATTTGATGCATCACATTTATTTTGGTATTAGTAAGGTATAATTAGTCAAATGTTTGTCATATTTTTGTAACTTGTTGCTCAAAAACTATAATTCAATTAACTCTATAAGCTTATATTGGGAGATACATAAGCTAAGTGGAAGGCAAGTATTGAATTAAACTCATTCAAGTTGATTTAGCATTCTTTGCAGCATGCTTCGTGTTGGAACAACAAGGTACTGAAATAGTGTTATTCCAGTGAAGATCAAAGCTCTTGCATGAAATGATATTGTAAACCTTGGTATATAGCAAGAATATAAATGTTAAATGAGTTTCTTTTCTACCAGCTCATACTTTAGGATAAGTGGTTAGCTAATCATTTATAACAATTACTAATTAATTAAATGACATTTAATGTTTTAAAGGGCAGTCCGGTGCACGAAGCTCCAGCGAATACAAAGTCGGGTAAGAGTTAGACCACATGAAGTCTATTGTATATGGCTTTATCTTCCATTGCAAAAGATTATTTTTGTGACTCGAACCCATGACTACAAGGCCACATAGTAGCAACCTTACCATTGCACTAAGGCATACAATAGTTTTACATTTTTAATATTCCCTCTTTTATAAAGCTAAATGTTATCAAATATTTTACATAGAAGTATATTATGTCCATACATGTTTACATGCTTCACCATTGGAGATTAACAATAGTTTTGAAAGGTTGTAAATTTGGCAAAGATTATATCTCAAACTCATTAAGAGTAGCTTCAGAAGCAATAATGTTGAAGCATACAAGTCTAATTTTCTTTCTTACTAATATAGGGTGAAATTCTTCAACAAAGTAGATAAACAATTTATTTTCCTTGTGCTCCATAAACTTGGGGGTGTTAAATTTTGATCAAGGGAAAACCTCACTATATATAAAAAAAAGAGGCAACCTGGTATGCAAAACTCCTGCCAATGGTATAAGAAATTTTTTTTTAAGAAAAAGCTACCTTAGTTAAACAACTGATACAAACAACAAGAGTCTTTTCATCATCACTGACCAACAAAGGAACAATTACCTGCAATTAAGGCAAAATAGAATAAAAGCTCAATTAAAGTGTTTAATTCAATGATTAGACTATCACTATTACTAATGTGTGAAAATGTCTTCATACACTAAAGAATCTAAATGGATCATATTCAGATAGGACTACGTTCAAGCATTGGTTTGCTTCCTTTGAGACCTGCAAAAGGATTAAAAAACAAAGGAAAAAGAAAGAACAAAGAAGATTGATACAGAAGGAAACCAAATAACCATTAATCGTTGGATACCTTCACAGCCACATCTTTTGTCACATGTAGCAACTTCTCGATAACAATTTCAACAGAATCTTCCATCTCACTCTTCTATGAGCAAAAAGAATCAAGCAAAGAGACAACAACCAAAGGAAAGCTTGTCAATCTCAATGCTGCTGCAAAGGAAGAATCAACTAGTGAAATACCTGATTATTAAGCATTCCAAATATCAAAGAAAGAGCAAGCTCCCTTGTTGAAGGATCTGAATCATCCAACACCTCAAGCACAGCTGTCAATATCTGATTGAAATACTGCATAGATAGCAATGAAATGCCATTAGAGCTTGAACACGCTATTAAGGATTCCGCTATTTTCTAAGCTCATCCAAACCTACGTATTTGAATTGTTATTGATGTACTAGTTCCCAAGCCCATTCTCTTTTCATATCAATTGAATTTGAGTTTAATTGAATTAAACTAACTTTTGTTATCCAATTTAACTTTGACATTCATTTCTCGCAGAAAATTCCATTTGGTTTTATTCCAAAGGACAGTGAATGTCATCTTCATGTCTAATCGTTAATGATTTTCATTGGATCATCTTCATGTCTATTTAGGAGTGGTCCGTTGAATCTACAACACACACATACATACCCAATAGTCCCACATGAACTAGTGCAGTAGTCTATTATATCTATTTATTGGCAGGCCAAATGACTAGTCATTTAGGGATGAGACGAACTTCACCCCCATTCAACATGGTACCAAATCTATGTACCAGATGAACCTAGAAAGCAGGCAGGCACATAAACTTAATAGTCCCACGTGAACTAGTGCAGTAGTCTATTGTATCTGTTCATTAGCAGGGTGTACCCTGTCAAGTGACTAACCATTTAGGAATGAGATGAATTTCACCCCCATTCAACATGGCACTAGGTAAGTATGTGCCTCTAGGTCATCATTGGCATGGCAGGATGCGTTGAAACTAGAATGCTTCGTGCTCATTAGTATCACATGGACAATTGCAGTGGCACATTACATATTAGAAGGTGTGCGCCTCTCAAATTACTAGCTATTTTAGGATGGAATAGTGTGCAACCTAATTCAATAGGATCTTTGTTTGATCATATATTTTATTTTAATTTTGTTTTGCAATTTGCAGGCACTTAGATATCAATTGGTAGATTTCTGAGTATTACCTCAAGCAGAACTTGCTTTTGATTTTCTTTTTGCCGAGTTTTAGTTTTTACTTGGAGAGTGAAGGTTATACATATTGCCTCAGATGTATGTCTAATGTATACTTCATTGCTTCTGATCGTATTTTTGCAACAATTTAGTTCAACAACTTTGAAATTCTTTCCATTGTTACCTTGGTACTTTCATATTCATCAGAATGCCAGATTTGGAATCGAAGCCAAGAAGTACACATTAAACATATCGCTCAGCAGTAATTGTGTAAAGCTTACATATTGATGACAAAACTTAGGTGCCACATGATTGCCTTCAGGATAGGATTATCAAAATTAAGTTATTAACATTCTTGCTCCAATGGAAAAAATTAAGACTCATCAGCACATAGATGCTGTGTTCATCATAAATCAAATAGTACCTTTGTCCAGACAGAGCTATCATTTTTTGATGAAATTTCAACCAACTGTTGCAGTGCCTCAGTTTTATCTGAATTTGAGTTAACATCACTTGTATTGCAAATCTGTAAAAATTCAGATCAACACACTCAAGCATCTATACAGGCATATATATTACTGATTAGTTTATGAAAACATGTTTGCATGACCTAGACATTAGGCTAAAAATACAAAATACCAAAAAAACAATTATCAGAATATCTTTAATCATACCCGATGAAGGAGTTGGGGAATACTAGGCCCACTGTCACCTTGGAGGTTAGCTCTTACAGGACTATTTTTAAGGTGTTTAAGCTCAGAACCTTGACTAATTTCACCACCATGATTAAAATCAATAGGTTTATGACCATCAGAACCAATAAATCTATTGATACTGAGACGCGGAGTTGATACCGAATTCTCATGTTCAATGATATAATCTGTTTTCTTAAGGCAATTGGTACCTGAACCAGAGCCTTGCAATAATGGGTCAGAAATAAACTCATCAAGATTTTGGCTGGAATGGTGAATTTCATTGGAAGTTACATGAACAATGGACGTATCAAGTTCGGTAGATTCATGACTTAAACTCCACTTACGCCCACCTTCATCATCAAGTGAACCAGCAGAATAACGACCCAGTTGATGACCTTTCTTTAATCCTCCAACATAACCTTCCTCGGAAGAACTTCCAACAACATCTGATTGGTCATAGAAAGACTTTGAACGCTGACGTTCTTTTTTATTCTGCAAGAAGTTCATCAGATCAACCTCAATACGGGGTGTGTACTGCTTAAGGGCCCGTCTCAAAGAGTTTTGTTCTTCAACAGAGAGACTCAGAATAAAATTCAAGACTGCTGTAGAATCAAAATGGGTGTAAACAGATATGATGCCAGATATGGATGCTTCCTTTAGTCTTACATTTTTATCATTTACCCAAGGTGATAACTTGCCAAGCCATAACTTAATAAAGCCACTATTATTATTACCTTCTGGGTTAATTGTGTGTTTATTAAATGAATTATTTGCAAATTGAATAACAGCCAGCTTTGCTTTCGGAGATCTCTGTTCATCCAAAGAACGAACAAGTGCTGGAAGCAGAGAATCAACATTGTATGTCTTACTAACAATCTCTAAAGTTGTTGAACATGGTTGCCTAACCAGTTCCTTTGGATCAATTAATCTAGAAAAGACATGTGGCAATGTTCTTTCTAGGTAACTTTCAAAGGGCTTTCTGCATACTGGAATAATTTCAGCAAGAGTGGAAAAAGCTGCCTGAGCAACTTTGTGGTGGGGATCATCCAAGTATCTGAAAAATAATTTCATGACCTTCTCAAAATGCTGTGTGATTTCTAAAATGCCTTTTGGGCCTTGCTGCAACAAACTCCGAAGATAATTAAAGGCAGAAACCCTTGCTACCCAATCTGAACTAGGGCTTAATCCCTCATTGAGTGCATCGTTTAGAGATGCTGGACCATCCATATAACTATGTATTTCACTTCCTTGGATTTGACTATCATCAAAACTTTTTCTACTACTTGCAATCGCCCTTCCTGTCACCTGTTTCCTTAGAAGCGGACGTTGAAAGTTAGGAATGTAACTATTTGGTGATTCCCGATAGAAAGAATCTTTATACGGTGTTTCCAGATACTGTTTATCAATTTGCATACTTGAAATTCGCCTAGAAAACCTGAGATCAACATTGTCTTCAATGCCACTTCCTTCTTGCAATCTTTCAGATCTTTTCATGTAAGACAATGACAAAGCTGATAGGGTATCAGATGGGCTGAAGTAAGATGACTTTGAAGAGTCTCTGCTTGACTGTACTTGAGAAGTCAGGAGCTCAGACATATTTGAACCACCATTCCTATTATTGCCTTTTGCAATGTTGGCAGCATTTGAATCAACTAGTACTAAACCCTGTCCAGGAAAAAGGTTGGAGGAAACACTACTAGGAACTTGCGGATCACGAGTAGATGGAGCATCAACTCCTGCACTAGGAGAAAAAACAAAAAAAAGCTTTCAGCCCTTTCTAGATTTGCATTTGTTGAAAAACTAACATTTATTGAGCACTGGTAATTGTCATGGGATAATTGAACACTAAACAGCAAATGATTATTTAGCATCTCAAGGATACCTAGATCCAAGCTGGTCGAGCGTGTACTTGTGAAGCTTTGCTTCTCAGATATGCTCACACCTTTCAGTAAACTTTCTATAGCTGATACCTTCTGTTTGCTCGCATCAAGCACACTCTCGAGTGTTCTTTCTGGATTTTTTCTAAGCGTCTTGGATTGTGATAGGAGACTAGCTGAAGAAAGAGATGTACCAACAGAACTAGTTGCACCCTTGTCCATTGCAACAATAGCAGAGGTTCCATATCCAGGTATGCCTGTACTAATTGCTTGAGAAGAGCTGTGTGATAATTGCAATCCCCTTTCACGTATAGAAGGAGAAGCATGTCGTTTATGTATACTTCCATCCTCTTCATTTATTAACTGAAAAAAGCTGCACAACTTTAAAATAAGGTAGACCTAAAGAAAGTTCCTCACACAAAAAGGAAAATCTCTAACCCTTTGTATGGCAGGATCAAATGACAAGAAAAGCCTCCTGGAGCGTTCAGGCCAAGTTTTTGTGAACATCCGATAGCAAGTGCGAGCAGTTGAACGCACCTATCAGAAGCCAGTGTCAGAACCCTTGATGTGAAACTATATTTACAATGTTCACTTTGCAACCGAAACACACAATGTGTGAGCTTCAATATTCATAAAATAAATGAAAACCAAAAAATGAATAATACAGCCCACTTTGCAACCTGAAGATGCAAAATAAATAAATAAATAAATTATGACTCTTGAACCTAATTCAAAGTCTGTCCAGGTTAACCATCTGATTCAGCCCATCGTTGTTTCAGGCTTAAGAGATTATAAGAAATGCTTGTGATAGACTCGTGCAGCTAGGTCAACAATGCTTATGGATGACAAGAGTAACAAATCTTGTGAGCAAAAAACCTAGTGGAAGATCCATTACAGTGGCCTACCTCACTCATTGCATCTGCAACACAACATTTTATTAGTTCCTCATAAAGATCTGCAGCACGCTGTATTTCTGGAGCATCAGCCCAGTACTCCAGTATTAGAAGTGCATAGTCACAGCATCTGGTATATCAATTACTTGCGTTATAGGATTGTAAGAGCTCAAAAACAGTTGAACAATGAACACAAACCTAGCACGAAGAGCAGAACTCTTATCACTCTTTGCAATCTCCGTTATCCGAGGGAGTATACGAGCAACTTTGCAATTTCGCAACATCTAAACAAGTCATATTAGAAAGAAAACATGAAAAACTTATATTTCCACAGAATAAAGCATATGTATCAATGAAGAAGTTTTGATTTTGTCATACGGTTTTAATGCAATGGTCTGCTGACTCAGCAATCACTAGAACAGTTATCACAACAAGCTTTAGAAGAACCTGAGCAAATAGAATAAAAATTTGTTATTTTACTTATAATATTAGACATATTAAGAGGCACAGAAAAGGACAATTTACCGGAATGAACATCTCAGCACAAGCTTCAAAGTCTCCCAATAATTCCTTTGATAGCAAGCTCAACAGATGGCAAGCCTGAACGAAGAAAATAAGAAAATGACAAAATCATAAGGTATGCCAAAATCATGCTAGATTATGATAATCTTCACAGTTGGACATCCTCCTTAACAGAAACAGAGTGAAAGGAAAAAGGAGAGCAACATTCAACAAAACAAATAATCTTTTTACAAGTACTGGCAAATTTTTACTTAAATACACTTGTTAATGTAAAATGAGGAACACCATAGATTGTGCATGATCTATGTATTTACTATCGAGAGCAGGGGAAAAATCACTGTATATATTTGGATGTTTCACACATAAAATATAAAATAAGAGGTAAGATTACCAACTCTATTTGAGCTAAATTAAGTTCAATGCAAATTTAAAAAAAAAAAACTAAGCACATAGCACCACGAATTAGGTAAAATTGAAATTTTGAAGTAGAGCATTTTAAGAATACAGACACATAACATACCCAAAATATTTATTACTTGATTTTACATTTTCATAAAGGAAGATCTCAACAAGTGTAGAACCATACAATCCCTTTTAAAATCTACCTAAGTGACCGCATAAGTTGCCACAGCAGAAGCTTTTCAAAACCATAGTTGTATTGTTTGGATCCTATGTACTCTATATATGTATAAGTGCAATGGTTCACTAATCTACTTAGTATTAGAATTCTTTCTAAGCATTGCTCAATTACAATTTCTAGTGGTCATCATGATACGAGGGCAAGTTTCTGCCTCATTTATTATATTTTGAGTCGTAATCAAGGGATATGATTAGATGTATCTTTGGTAGTTTAAGGTTTGCTTCAATTGTTCTAAAGCATGAACTAGGATGTCTAAAAGCTGATTTCATATAAGCTGGTTCAGTTCAGGCTTTTGTTGGCTGATTAACAGTAGGAACAATTAATTTAAATTCACCTTCAGTCTTCACCCAACCTTGATTCTGATTGAAATTGGAAGTTTTATAGCTGACCAGGATTTGGATCAGTTTGAAATGAACCAGATAGGTTCAGTTGACTTAATCCATTATAATTTAGATATTTTTTCCTATTAGAACCTTTCCCATGGCTCTCTCCCTCACAATTTCTTTACCCTCTCCTTGAACTGACCCACCTCCCAATCTCTCACAATCTCACAAGTGAATCCAGAACCCTAGCTCCACCGCCGTATTGCTTGAGCCAAAACCCATGTGGCTTTGACCCATCAACCACATGGTCTATCACCAGTGTCACAACTTGCTGCGCCCACTCCTTTTGACCTTCCTCAGGCACATCTGCTCAAGAAACCTGCATGCCTGTAGGACACTCACCAGCACACCGTGCATGCAAACCCACAGTCATAATGCAGCTCACTATGCCTTTGTAGTTAAAACAAGGTGAGATCATGTTTTTTGTTGGCATGCTTGTGTATGCTTCATTTGCAACCTCTTCACTTCCAGCAACCTGAGTGAACTGTCAATTATAGCAAGGAGATGATCTTCTTTCACCTACAGAGTTCTATTCCTCGTTGATTTTAGTTAATCAAAGCGAAGGATGTAGGTTCTTCTCCCTTTTTTGTTGAATAAGAAGGCCTCATAAGACAAGGTAGTCATGTCTCAGTGTATCTAACCTTGCAAGATATCCTAATATGACCTTATTGCATCTTTTGCTCGTAATCGCCCAAATAGCTTTCATGGCTGTTTTGCAGGACCTGTGCATCATGCTAGATGTCCTATAAGCTGCTATCCATGCTAGTTACTTATGATACATGGAATCTTAGATTGATCATATAGTTTTATACTTGTCTTTTGCTTCATGTAGTTTATACCATGTAGGTATGGTGATGCATGTTAACAAACTTTGACATTAGGCTTCAAGACAGACTTAGGGAATAATAAAAAATTTGATTACTTGTTGCAGATAGGTGTTGATCATTGTGACTGAAACCTTGACTTGTTTGAATGGTTTTTAGGCCATTTTAATTATACCAATCTTTTTACCTCAATGATAAATAAGTCACATCGCATAATCTGCTAGTGCAACATGTTCGGGCTACATTTGGTAGTTGTGCATATGTTGGAGAGTACCAAGGTCCAACCATGCTGAACGACTGGTGTTTACTGGTTAATAGCAATATGTCATTTTGTAGTTAGTAATCATTTTATTCATTTTGTGCTGTTGATATCATAGAATGTTTTTTCTTGTTTCGTAGATACAATTTCTCTTATTACCATTTCATCCTGTTTCTTGACTGCTTAGTTTCCCCCTCTTTGCCTGCCTTGTCAGCTAAGGTCAGATCTTTACTAGGAGGATGTTCTAAGGACAGTTCATGGACTTTTTCAAGGATTTGCAATTTATCAACCATTTTTTGTCTATGTAGTTAGGCTTTCTGTAAGACAACATGGTTAATTATGAAATTTGGATTTTCTTTATGGTTTCCTTTTATAACTAATCATGGAAATTTTAGAAATATTTATTCTGTAATTCTTGTAAGCAATTCTTCTGCGAAGTAATTGATGTTAACTTAGCAACTGCCAAGGAAATTGTTGCACGGTCATTGTAGATGTCATGCTGAGGAAATTGTAGCGCTCATCATAAATGTTGTGCTTCACTAATGGTTGTGGAGACCCAAATGGGCATGAATTAAAGTAGACACTGATGCTAGGATGCCAATAACATAACAGAACCAACCATCAATCTGAGCTAGGGGATTAATTAAATTGAAGCTACTACTAGTAGCAATCCTTTGGGATTTAACCTACTAACAGTTGATTCAAATAAACTTGTTAGAAAACATCTACATTTTGGGCTATCAGTATGACCAAAACTCCAAAAAAGAAATAAGCTATAGACCTGCATGTCAAAGAACCATTTAAGAGAAATCTACCTGCTTCACAATACTTGAGCGTCGATCCGATAGCTGAGTGCATATCGGAGGAACTAGCTGCTTTAATAGCATAGGAAATGATTGATAATCTGCAGCACCTGATACATTTTTCAAAATACAATCAAATTCAAAGAAAAATAAAACCATCCATTATCTAATAAATAATGTAAAGAATCAAATATTGCATCCTATTTTTTTATAAGAATGAGGAAACCCTCCTATAGATATGGTGTATGCATCACTGTTTTCATTTTATCCACATGAAAAAACATTATTAGTCCAAATATTCCTAATTGTCTAAAAGTAGCCATAGAAAATATAACAGGGTAGCTTTCATGTTTGTTATTGTGATCTTCCCTTCACCTATTGTTATTTCCCCACATTGGTCCTTCTTCCCTCATAAAAAATGTGGTCATGCTATACTCCATGACAGTTAATTTAGCTGTGGGAGAAATGCAATTATAATCCTCAAGTGTGAAGAACAATTAGGAGGGAACAAGGTGCAAAACCAAATTTTCTCGAAATTCATGGGAAGTCTGATTGAGGCATGCAAAACAAAATATTCAAGATTACAAGAAAATATTACTTCAAGAACATGCTGTTTGCCTATGTGAACTAGGTTGACAAATACCAACTTGAAATAATTTACAAATAAAACTATTTTCTGAAGCAAAAGATTTTGTTGATCACATATGTAAAGTTAAATCATTAGATAATAAAACAATGTTAAAATTTGGCAATAATGTAGAATGTACATAAATACAAGGATTGGCACTAAATCAACACAGAACCCTGCTACAGCATGGCTAGGCTAACATTTGGATGTGCCAATCAACACAGTTCTTTTTTGTCTCCCATGCCACAAACAAGGAATCTTTGCTTAAGAACGTACTAGAAACATTTGGTCAAGAGCTAACAAGAATCTGATTCCTTGAGGAATTTGGCTAGATAGAAGTTAATGTATGACTAGGCCTTTCTAACACAACCTAAACTATACTATTTTTTTATTAACTATACTAAATTTTATAACATTGCAATGACAGATATAAATCTGTATCAGTTACCCAAAAAGCTAACTAGAACCATATTCACGTATGTGCTAGAGAACTGATGCACCTGATAATGATAAGCTTTGTCGAATAATTTGAGAATGCATTTGATTAGATAAATATAGGAAAAACATAGTAAACTTAAACCTCCAATGACAAGGCCTTCAACTCTTTGCATGGCAGAAATACGATGCGACCAATCTTTCTCTGGAACTAGTGTGGATGTTATTTTCTCCATCTCCTTGACCAACTCCTTCTCGGTGAAAACCTTAATAGGCACCACAGGCTTTTCAGTAATATCGATTTCACCTGCAATTCATCCGCATCATAGAAAACATCACATGAAGAATACAACTAATTAAAATTCATTGATGCACCACATAAAACTGACACTTTATGTAAAATATAACCACAGTATAGGTCAGAGCAAAAAACACATCTTGTGAACTAGAATTGAATGCAGGGTGGGGTTCAAGAAATAAGACCAGATAGCTGCTCCACCAGAAGGTACAATGAACTCAAAAACAGAAAAAAAGTCATAGAAAGAAGTCAGTATTGGTCCTTTGTCAAATTAGTACATAAAACCAATATCAAACAATAACCATGGTTTAACTAGTCATTCAGATAATAGACTTCTTTGACTGCCAAATTCTTAAATCCAGATGTTAAACAACACTAAACTGCCTGTTTTTTTAATAAAATTTATCATTAGAAAATTAGAAAACAAATCTGAATCTTTTCAACAAGAAAAAATATATAATGGATGGTGAACCTTATAGTGGACATTTATCAAGTGTTCAATATTTTTAAAAATATACGTCCATGGAGCATGCAGTCTAGCTCATGCATAAGATGTGCTATATTGGCTCCTATGAATATGCATAGACAATCAAAATTAAGAAATTATTAATGATTAACTATATTCCTATCAATAGAATATTTGTTAAGAATTTACCAAACTATTTTTAAGAACCATAAAAATAGCTTATACCTACCTAATATTTTTAAAGATGAACCATATCAAAAGTTCGTATCAATGAAACAAGCAGTAGCATTTTCACAAGAAATTACTTCTTTTGTTTTGGATTGTCAAATAGTCATTCCTTCTCACATCTTTAGAGATCTTTCTTGCTTATGTTGATTCATTCATTTAATACTTGCAATAAATTAAACATAATCTAGATCAATCATATTCATTGTATCTACTGAATTTCCTACAAATATTGAAGGTTGAAATCTTAAATTTGGAAAATGTGGATAAGTAAAAAAGAGAGATTAAAAAATTAAAATGCATATATATGGTACTTCATATGCATGCGAGTGTATATTGATATAACATGAAGTGAAATGTTGCATATGCACATGTGGCATGAGATTCTCATTTTGCAGTTGTTCTGAAAACACACTTATGCTGAAGCTACAATTTCTGCAAATCATCAGACTGGTTTGTGCTGTAGATTAAATGGAAAAGATATTTTATTTTATTTCCACATGTGGAGATACATGGAACACATGTTCATGTGATATTGTTTGACCATTCCAAATAGAAAATAGCTAATGGATTATTAAGAAATAACTATACCACAAAGACATCACTGTTTTAAATACGCAATGAACTATAATCATCTTAATAATTAAGCCAAATGACATAACAAACACTTGGCCATACAAATGTTTGAGCAAGACTGACTAACCACTAGAAAATGAGGTTTCTCTGGTAGAAGTTTTTGTCCTTGGGCTGCTCTTCTTATGACTTGCAGAAGTCGTTCTATTGTCAGTAGAAATGTGACTTCTAACCCCATCAGATGGCAGAACCTTTGGTTCTATCTTTTCTAACCTGGCATTGATTTCTTTTATCTGCATTATTGAAAAGACAATTAGTTCATGAGTAAATTTGCAAGCTTCTCAATCTTTAGCGTTTGGCCTTAATCATAAAATGCACACTGCAGAGAAACAATTCGCTTATACTTGATTCAGCCTGATCAGTTGCCAAAAACCTTTACCATGGAAGAAGGAAGAGAGTGGCGTTGCAATTCCTCATGAAATTGGGTTCCTACTTGTGCATACATCTCCTGAAAAAAAGTGCCAGAAATTATCTCACTTGCACTATTAAAATGGGACCAGGGATCATCTTAAGATGCATAAAATCAAATTTAGAAACAATTTACAATGTTTAGCATTGAAGGTTAAAAATATTAACACATGAAACAGCACATCTATGCATCAAAAGGAATCAACAAACTAAAACTTTAGCACCACAACGGAACTGTGTACCAACCTCAATACATGAAGCAGCAGCTTCTCTTACACTTTGATTAGAGTCTGTCAATAACTGCAAAACCTGCCAAGCACGAGGGAAATTTTTTTTTCAAGAAAAATCCTCCATTTGAGTTCCATATAAAGTTGAATTTGTGTGTTTGTGTGTGTAATAATAAAGCAGATATTTAATAATGATAAGTTAATCATACAGGAGGAAGAAGGACTCGCTGAAGAGGTAGCTCTGTAGAAGCAAAAAGTCCAACTGCTGTGGAAACTGTACGAGCAAACTCTTCACGCACTCTCCAACTTCGATGTGCCCATGCATAACTTCCAGCTCTTTCAACAATAATTGTTGGGGATGATACCTAATACACATGCAAACCTTGATTTGTTATCAGATCATATCAACCGAGAAAAATGGAAGCAGTTGCAAACACAGTTATGGACAAACAAGTTTTACATCAAAAACCTACTAGCATACTTAACGAGGAAAGCATTGCCAAGATTTAAACTGTAATGCATTGCGCAAAAAAACCTCGATGAATCTCAAAACCCTAACTACGATAATTTATCATGTATAAAATGACACTATACCGTATAAATCCTAATCGTCCTTTTCTTTTAAATTACTGACACAGGTGTGGACACTATCAAGAAAATTAAATGATTTTGTCCAACGACGAAGAAAATCGAATTATTTCATTGGATAGACAAATCCCTGAAAAAAATATTAAAAAGAAAAAAAAATTCTAAATGTTCCAATGGAGAATCAACAGATCCAAAGTTGAATTTTACAGACACTTAACCTCCAACAAGGAAAAAGCGCCAACAAATTTTCCGGCAGATAACTAATAACCAAAACAAATCACATATTCAATGGCACAGAAAATACGAAAAGGGAACTGTGATAAAATTCCTACCTCCATGAGAGTAATGAGAAGCTGCCGCGCCGCCTCCCTCACTGGCTGCTTCCCATCCCCAAGCCTCTCGACGACAGCCGGCACAAGGCCGTTGAAATGGATCTTGAGGTGATCACCCGAGAGCACTGCGGCAGCGGACAGCGCCTGGAGTGCACCTTGGGAGACCCGGAAGTTGCTATCCTTCAAGAGATCCATGCAGGTATCGACGAGGGAGGTAACTTCGGCGGAGGAGAGACTCCTTGTAGTAGACTCCAGCACCTGGAGGAGCCTCTCCACGCCGGCCATTCGCTCCTTGGTGTCCTTAGCCCGCGCCGCCTCCAGTGCCTCCTCCATCGTAGCCCCAGCGAATGGAGCTCCGATTTTAATTGATGGACGGAAAATTAGGGGTCAGATCTCGAAGAAAGCAAGAGGACGCCGGATCTGGTGGAATTTGGGCCGATTCTTTTTCTCACCGGCAGATCGATTGATAGAGAGAGAAAAAGAGAGATGGAGAGGGGGGAAGGTAGGTTCTTCAGAGTCGAGAGCAAAGTCACAAAACTGAGTGTGTTTTCCAGTTAAATAATATGCCACTATGCATAACTTTATTTACATAAGTGCCACTGCAGGGTTCGTTCGTCCAGACCTACGCGTAAGAGTGAATCCGCCGTCGATAGATAACGTGCAAGCATCCGAGAGCGAGTGATTTGAGGTAAACAAGAAATATATGCGGACAAATGGGAAGGTTCGGGAACGTTGCCTCAACGCTTCCCTATATTTACAGTAATATCCTATTGTGGTTATTTAACTCTCACGCTAAAAAATATAATGTTTTATTCTAAAAAAAATTTGATTTTTTGTTTTATAAAAAAAAGAAATTAAAAAAAAAGCATCATCAACTTTTAACCATAATTTATAAATATCACAATTTGCTGTACGGTGTGACTCAATGCCTGACTCAAATAGTCTCTGAATCACGTCTAATATAAATATTTAAAATAAAAAATATTTTTTTAAAAAAATCAAAGTATCTTAATATTTACGGCGGTAAAAATGAAAAGATATTCCACAGAAAATAGGAATATGATTCTCTAATAAAATAATGTTTGATGATAAATTTAAAAAAAAAATGTGAAAATGATTTTTTATATGCAAAGCCGGGGAGGGCTGTCGGGGCTTTTACCGGGGCTCAAATTTCATTTTAAAAAAAATACATGAAATAGAGCTTTTTTTTTTCAAAAATAAAAATTTTACTATTAA
>JBAMHZ010000097.1:985657-998026 GCA_037177395.1 Alpinia galanga | reverse complement strand
GATCGTTTAGAAATTTCACCTTCATGTCATGTAAAAAAAAAAAAAGTAACAGTAGTATTTTATTAATAAAATAAAAAAGGTGATAAAAATGTGAGATTGCGGATTGTAAGGGCATTGATGATTGCGGATTACATAATAATTTAAAATTTGAAATATGGTTTTAACATTTCATAACTAACAAAATATCTTTATGTAAGACTTTTAATACCTATTTTAATTTTTAAATTGATATCTAAATTACTTATTGGTTAATGAATACGAGTGTTTTGACGATGAAATAAATTTTTTAAGGATATTTTGGTATTAATAAAATGTTAGAGCATTTAAAAAAGAACCAAAATTATAGGCAGTATTTTGGTTATTTTAAAATTTTAAGGATCTCCGAAGAGAGAGTGTATTAAAAAAATATATAAAATTATCATATTAATTATTCCTCTCAATTGCCCCTATTAAAAAAAAATAAATCAGGAACTCATATATAATAAGTACAAAGAAAAAGAGCGATCAATGATCCAGAATTATAATTTTTCTAAAAATTAATCCTTATTCACTTAAAAATTACTCCTATAAATTTATCAACCTGGGGCTGGGAGAGATTCCACTCGAGTCAATGGAAATAACGGTTGATCTTGTTAGGATTTTGCTATAAGTAGTAAAAAATCTAGAGAATCATGGAAAATATGGGCAGCCTTGTCGCCGACTACTTGATCCCTTCTTCCGTGCCCCGGTTCTCCTTCACCTCCGCCGCCGCCTCCTGGACCGCTCTCATCTCCGCGCGCTCTGACGATCATGCTGCCGCATTCCGCCTCTTCCTCTCCATGCTACGCCGCCCCAAGCCTCCCTCCCAGGCCAACCTCTCCGCCCTTCTCAAATCTGTCTCTTCCTGTCTGCCTTCCACTCTCTTCTCCGGCCTCCAGCTCCACGCGCTCGCCATCAAGCTATCTCTCTCTTGCCTTCCCTTTGCCGGCTCCGCCCTTGTTCACTTTTACTCAAAAGCGCGGCTCCCTCGTGACGCCCATAATGCGTTCGAAGAAATTTCTAGTCGAGACGAGGTCTGTTATGGTGCGTTGATTGTTGGTCTATCCCAGAACCAATGTGCCACTAGTGCTCTTAGAGCCTTCGCCGCAATGAGGTCTGATGTCGATGTGTCGACGACCATGTATAGCGTATCGGGTGCTTTACGTGCGGCGGCTCACTTAGCAGCGCTAGAGCAGTCTAGGATCATTCACGCGCATGCTGTTGTCGCTGGGTTGGACACTAATGCGGTGGTCGGCACCGCCCTGATTGATGCCTATGGGAAATCTGGTATCACTGGTGATGCTCGGAGGGTGTTTGATGGAATGCTCGCGGATGCCAATCTCGTTATGTGGAATGCGATGCTAGGCGTGTATGCGCAACAAGGGAACATTGAGAGGTCAGTTACACTGTTCAATGAGATGCTGAGACGAGACTTCCAGCCTGATGAATACTCCTTTCTTGGGATCCTGACTGGATGTAGCAATGCTGGGTTACCGGATGAGGCCAGGAGGTGGATTGATTGCATGAGCACTCGCTTTGGCGTTGTGCCAGGAGTTGAGCACTACACCTGCTTACTTGGTGCGCTGGCCCGTGTGGGCCGTCTTGTGGATGCTGAACAGCTTGCTTTAACAATGCCTTGTGAACCTGATGCAGCATTCTGGCGAACTCTGCTATCTGGCGCTGTGGTCCATGGTGCAACTGATGTGGCTGCAGCTGTTGGCCAGCGTCTGCTAGAGCTTGATCCCAAAGATGACTCAGCCTATGTCATGCTAGCTAATCTATATTCATCCGTGGGCAAAATGGATCAGACTGCTGAAATGTGGAAAAATATGAGGGACCATGGAGTGAAGAAGGAAGGTGGACGGAGTTGGATTGAAGTGAGGAGAGAGGTGCATGTGTTTATTGCAGGGGATAGGAAGCATGAAAGGATGACAGATATTTATGCCAAGATCACAGCGTTGATGGAGGAAGTGGGCAAACTGGGTTACAAAGAGATAGATGAGAGACTTTGGTACCACAGTGAGAGACTAGCAGTGGCATTTGGATTGGCAAGTGGATCAGTTCCCATGGGGAAACCACTGAGAGTAGTGAAGAATTTGAGGATATGTAGTGACTGCCATGAATATTTCAAGTATGTAAGTAGGGTGATTGAGAGGGAGATTGTGGTGAGAGATGCTAATAGGTACCATACTTTTCAGGATGGATGTTGCACTTGCAAGGATTACTGGTGAATCGACTTCAGCTATCACACTGAAAAGTGTTGCCAGCATTATTCTTCGCCAGCATTAGATATGTCTGCTAGGCTCCTGAAAGATGCAGTGCTCTCTGTTTGTACATAGATTTGTAACATGATGACTACCTCAAGGTTAATGTCGATGCTTCCTGTTGTTCAATTTATTCTGGAGCAAGTATGGTGCTGGTCTAGCAGATGACTGACAATTAATTAATTGGATAAATTTGTGAGATTGTTTCTACTAGAACTTCGAGACTTACACATTCTGTGTGCTGGAGATATGCAGGGATTCATGTGGATATGGGGCCTTTCCTTTCCAGTTCTCTATGAACTTGATGCAATAATCTGGCAGACGCTCTTCATCAAACAAATAATCTGGGAGATGCTGCTCATGGATATCAGCAGCTCCTATAAATTGACCCTAGCTATCATTGAATGATTCTGTTTAAAACTTGGGAATAGAATTAGGGTTTACATTATCTTATGATTTCAAGTTTAGATAGTTGTTAATGGTGCTTGAATTATTTATGGGATTTGAGTTTTAGAATTTGTCAAAAAACACAATTGTAAACCTGGTAAATCTTAGGCCAGTATAAAAGGGGTTTGTATCCCTCATGTAAGAAGATTCTTTAATTCAATAAAAAAAATCTGTTCTTTGTTACTTCTGATTCTTTGTGTGAGATCATTAGTTTCTCTGTATCAGATATTTATCGATGCTAATATGCACTATATTTTTAGGATTTATGTTGCTCTTGCAAGCACAAATCTGAATTTGAACTTTCGAATGAAACAAGCCTTAAGTTTGCATCACATCATCATAAATAGAAATCCATATTCACTGATATTTTCAAATTTAATGCCCTTTTGAATTTTCTACAGACACAAAGGACGTAGAGATTGGTCTCTCAAGGCTAGTGCTGATGCTTCCTCTGGTCTGGACAGTGGTACACTGAATGTAATGGGGTACATCATCCTGCTTCACTCTCTTTTACTTCAAAAAATTCATGCCGCTAGATATACTAGTTTGTCATTTTCTCAGATCATTCAGAATTCAAGCGCTCTATCTTATTTATGATGTCCATTCCAATTTCTCTATCATGTTCCTGATTTCTTGTGTTTTCCTAAATTTCTTTTTCTTACTCACTAATATGTCCTTTCTTTAAGATGATGCTAAGCCCATAAGCATTCATTTCAAAAACTGCAAAATGAGTAGTCTTGGAGTAGGGGGGAAAAAAAGGGTAAAAGAACTTACCTTATACTATAATAAGGCATTAAGGCAAAGGTGCAGTGTATTAGTTTATGCATATGGTGAACCAAAGTTGAAAAGTGTCAACTATGTTGTTGCAATATGTTCAATGCAAAAGGATATAATTGTAATTTGCCAAACCATAAGTCCTTTGTTGGAAATCTCCATCCATGCTGCCTGTGTTTCTTGACAGTGCACAAGTAGATGGAAATTCTTATCTTTGCATACTGGGCAAATTCATTGTAACATGTTCAAAGTAGATTATATTTCCCTGGTAGCTTATCTTGTTGTATCACTAGTACTTGCCATGGTTACTTATCTTGTTGTATAACTAGTAGGATAGCAAACTCTGTTCATTAGTGGAAACTTGCAGCCTCAAATGTGTTTTGCCTGTTGATATTGAGTTCTTCTGTCCATTCATTTCTCCTACATCAATTTTAACACAACTGAATTGGGAGACATCTCCTTATGGTCAACCCATATCAAAACTGTAAATTTAACACACTTGCTTTCTGATCTATTACTTGTAGAGCAATTGCATTTTGATTCAGTGGATCTGGCAACTGCTATGTAAGATTGCAAATTGCACCAAGAATATTATTTCCAAAAAGAAATGCTTTTGCTACCGCCTATCTTTGTATGCAACTTCTATACTGCACAATGCGTTTGTCATATATATCCTACCCCACTGCATTCTTTGCAATAATTTGCTAACCTCGAATCCTTTTTTCCCCCCTGCAATGAAGTAGTGTTAACTGCCTCACCAAATTCTGCCTATCAAGTTTGTCTGTTGCTACATCCAATATACTCGCATTTCAGCCTGTGTTATATTTTCCTAGAGGTGTTCCGTACTTTATCGACTAGGTTGATTTGTGTCCAAATGAACATATATATGCTGGTATTGGTTTAACTGGGAAACAAATATCATGTAGTTACGTTCTACTGGCTTTAGCAGCCACCAGGATAGCTAGTAAAGTTTATATGAAAAATTTGTTGTCATTCACTCCATGCAAATACCATGATGAAGGGAAAAAAGGAAAATCATATTGGGCTAAATCTACTGATAGTGGTTATGCAAATTACAAGAGCTCCTCTAGTGACGTAATTAATTTGCTGTAATTTTTTATGTTCTTCCATAAAACACCCCATATTAGAACTATTCTCCATTGAAGGAAAATATGAACAACGAGAATTTGTTATCTCAAACTATTTGTTTCAGGAGTTTACTGACGGTTTTGAGATGTTTCAATTGAAATATTTTCTGATATCTCTTCGGGATATATCAAAGATAATCATGTAACTATGTTTTCTTTTTGAAGATTTGCTGTAATGTTTATGTTCTTCCATAAAGCATCCAATATTAGCACTGTTGCCTGCTGAAGGAAACATTTAGCAACAAAAAATTGTTACTCAAACTAGTTGTTTCAGAAGTTCTGAGATGCGCAATGATTTAAGAGTCTAATCATTCTATACTACTACTCAACTATGTATCATATAGCATTGCCACAAACAGGGGCTCGATACAGTACTGCAACTAGTGGCATACATGTTCACAAGATCCTCTGCTGCTCGAGTCCCAAAGATTTATGCCATGGGATAACCATGCTTGCATTATTATTTTATCCAGAATCGCACGTCTGCCGAAGTGAAACGTAATTGTCAGAATAACACTTTGGCAGTCAGAGATGCCAAAACGATAGCTAACCTTTTTTTCAGCATTATCTTTATAATTTGCATTCTGCACAAATTATCTTCCTTCATCGATATATATATTTATATATATACTTTAAATTATCATCGCAATCAATCCTCTTGATATACTGTTTGATCAGACCAATCACTTTTAGTGGATTCCCTATATTTTTCTGAGTTTTTGATGTCAATCAAACACTTTGTTTTGGGATATTGCGTTTTGTCAACAGAATTAGAATAACTGTCACGTGATTAGAATTAGGCTTGTTAATAGACTGAACTGACTACCATAGAGAATGTTTTTCTTACCATTGAATCTTTACTCAATTTTTACTAGAAGCATTAATTTAATGATGCATAGTTTAAATTTCTATACAATATAAAGATAGTTTATGATATACAAAACGATAATATATGATGGCCAAACTTTATGGAGGTTCTCATATATAGAATGTGATCTCCATGGGTCTTTGTAGAATTTGCATCCTTGTTGGCCAAACTGAGTCTAGTAGTTTCATTATTTGGTTTTACTCTAGCTGGCCGTTTACCATACCAAGTGCACGAAGAAGTGCCATGGCTGGTCTGCTTCCTTTGCAAGTCTCTCTTCTTTCATTTTCAAGGCCTGCCCTACTACCCGGCCACAAACTTTTAGAGTCAAACCTATAGTCGACAATGAAGTCAACGCCAAGACAGGTGGTTCACTTATATAACTCCGGGAAGAAAGGAGGCCTAGATTGGCATTATAAATTGAGATTTACAGTTAAGTATTCAGCAAAGTTAACTTGTATGTATCTCATTGGCGAACGCTTTTAGTTGTCAATTTCCATGCACTAAACTTTGTTCAGTTTCTGCTGCTGGAAACATCCAACTGTTTTAATAGTTGCCACACTAATATTGCTATTAGTCTACGACGTCCTTCTCTCTATAAAGGTCATCATGGCTTTCTAGCCCAAGCAGCAGCTGGCGCGACGACCTTAACGGCTTCTGTTTCCTTCGTCGCCGATACAGCCATGTTTCCGGTTCCCTATCCGGCCGCCGGCTACCAACACTTGGGCCAGCCGTCCATGGTCGCCGCTGGAGGTGCCGCTTGTGAAGCTGATTACAGCTTCGCGGATGGGTACTCCTGTGGCCAACCCAACAACCAGTTGGTGGCACAGACGATCGTAGTGGAAGCGCCGCCGCCGCCGCCGCCTCCAACGACGAGATTCGCAAGCGAGCTGCTCCAGCTCGGTGCGTTGTGCTACCGAGATGGGACTGCGTGCGGCGTCGGGGAATTTGTGTGTCCGGCTGAGGTGGCAAAGGATCATCCGAAGCAGAACGGCTTCCTGTTCTGCGAACTGGAGCAGGCGGTGTCGCAGGTAAGAAATTGACATTAATTTCCCGATTTCTGGAATCACATTTTTAATTTTCACAGTAATTCTTCTGGTTCGTGGAATGACATAATGAGTAAGATAAGGGAACAGGGAAGATTTTTAACTGTTCTTTAGATAGATTAAGAGAAAAACAATTTATACTCTGCGATTAGGGAACTATAATTCATTATTTTTTTTTTCTCATTGGTTCATAAGCACAGTGTAACAATTGTTAGAGAAGTAGACTTTAAATTTAAGCATGATGATGCATTCAAAAAGTTATGTTATGATGCCAAATTAAGCCGCCATTACGTTTGATAAGTCTAGATGGAAATGTCAACCCTTCAATAAAAGGAGATTATGGTATCTTAATTTAGTTCTACGGGAAGAGTTTTATGAGAAGTTTATAAGCTCAGACAAGTAACTTGAAGTTAAATTCATCTTAAGATCGATCAACTCTCTCTTGGATCAAGTAAAACAAACACTTAAAAAAAAAGAATTAATAAAACAAAATGATTGAATTTACTTAGAAAGGCAATGTTCCATTCCATAAGCTCCATATAAAATATTAGTTGACCAAAGATCAATTCATTCGCTATAAAAGAATGAAAGATCAATTCATTCACTAGAAAAGAAAGACTGGTATACTTGTGCTTCTTTATCATCCTTTCGTCAATATAATCAATCTTGTGGAATGATCACAATCTACAAGAAAGGTGATTCCTCATGGGCCATCCAGAAAGAAAACAAAAAACAAAACAAAACTGTTCAGAGAGTTGTATAATATTATGCAAAGACCAATCTATAGTAAGATTCTCCCAACTTCCGTCGTTATCTACAAGCAACGCAATTATGAGAGAAAGGAAGAAAGAGAGAGAGAGAATTTTCTAACTTATCATATTTTACTTGTGATTCTCCATTGACAGTTTTTAGGATGAAAAATATCATATTTCTGCCTTTAAAATATTATGAAGAACTCAGTGCACATTTTATTACTCAAATGAGTTGAATTGTTCATTAATTTGCACCGTAAATTAATCAAGGTAATTAGTGGAGACATGGCCGCAGTGGCAATAGAGGATTGTTCCTCCTCCAAAGATAAAGTAGGCCTCCGGCTGTCGCCGGAAGAGAGGAAGGAGAAGATCCACAGATACATCAAGAAGAGGAACAAGAGAAACTTCACCAAGACGATCAAGGTAATTCAGTCGATCATGCAACTGAAAAATTGAGGTTTAAGTGATTCATCCTCTGACGGCTAGCGCCGCTTTGGCGATCAGTATGCTTGTAGGAAAACACTAGCGGATACTCGACCGAGAGTCCGAGGGCGATTTGCGAAGCTTGATGAGCATGGAGAGGAAACGACGACCAGCATAAGCAACCATGACTTCCACAAAGTAAGCATGTCCTTCTCACTTCTATGGTTGCTCAAAGGGAAACAAACAAACAAACAAACAAACAAAAAAGGAAAAGATTTATTGAAGGGTACAATGAAAAGCCCAAAAGTTGGAATGTTTGAGGGTTTTGTTAATTATGCCCATACTCACAATTAAGTTTTTCCACAAAGAGTGAGGATGAGATTTTCAAAGGGTGGTTCATTGATGTTGTAGGTGGCGGTAAAGGAAGAAGAGATGCTTGACTCGGACATTCTTGAACTCATCAGCGGCGTTAACTCCTTTGCGTATAATTGGACTCTTGAATCTTGGATATGAGCACATGAATGATCAATGAACTTTGGACTTCGTTTGTTCTCTTTTGTGGATGTCGACCATGAGGCATCCAATAAAATGAATGGCATGTAAAATGTTATTTGGATACTAAAAGCTATTTTTTTGTTGTCGTCGATTAATTGTGTTTCTCAGTTGGTCAGGCCAAACGAGACTAAGGTGATTGAACTACATAACTTTAGCTAATTGGGAGATGAGGTTCGATTGATCAGACAAAAGTCATATCTCACTTTCTTCACCAACTATCAAAATCTTCCTAGTCAACATCCCATAGTGTAAAGAATACTAGTTTTCAAATCTGTCCCATTTCTCCCTTGCAAGGAGAAGGTGTGAAATGAAGTAGATTTGGAGAATTTAGGAGATGGTTTCCAACAAGGGTCCTTCCATCATTCCATATAGGAAAGTTCATTGCCAGAGAAACAGGACTTACTACTTAATGATTGACAGTGAGAATTATAGTGATTCAGAAGCTAATTGAACTAGGTCATGTAGGCTCCGGCCTTGGCGGATTTGTTTATGTTTCAGTCGAAGATCTCTTGGTAGACCTATCTATGTCTCGGCAGAAGACCTTCCAATTTTCATGTCTCAGCCAAAGGCCTTTCGGCGAACCTATTTATGTCTCGGTAGGAGACATCTTAGTTAATCATGTTACACTTTAGAAGGATGTTCTATTTATTTACATTTAATTTAATGTATATTACTGATCTCTATTGTTTATATGATGTCTAACAGTAAGTAATCTCTACCTTGCCTATTATTTATAAGTATTAATAAAATATTGTATCCCGGTAGCTTACTGCTTATAGTATTTATGGAGAAATATCTCTCCACAAGGGGTGCATTAATGAAGATATAATATTCTTTACTCCTATTTCGTTCATGCTATTGTCAGAGCATCCTAACTAATTTTTATATATAAAAAGACACAAGAACAATGAGGTAAAAGGAAGGGGACTAATCTTTTTAAATATAATTAAGTTTCTCTTCAAGTTTTTTTCCTTTTCTCTTCCTTTTGACTTGAGCATCGGAGTAGCAATGCCGGAGTGTCTCCGGCATCTCCCGTCGCTCTATCTCTAATATCTGTTTCAGATGCTCGGATCTCGACCAACAACTTTGCAAGGACCTCCAGTTCATTCTTCCCGGATATCGCTCCTATTCGTATGATCAACCCGGTTTCCACCTCTTGGGTCTCTCAGCCAGCAACAATGGTTTTAAATGTTCTTAATTTTGCAATTGTTTTCACACAATATCCAAATCTTGGCTTCGAACTCTTGCTGTTGTGGCAATAAATGAACTGCACTGGACGGAAGTTTCTGCTGCTGCCCAGTGCGTATTGCCCTAGAGACTACCATGGTTGCTGCTACTGCTGGAGCACATGCCGTAGTTATGTCACAGAGGCACCCACCTCGCCAGTCAGGATATCGAATGACTTGCTAAGATCACATACTGAGCCATTCAAGATAGAAACAATTCCTGTGGCTTCTTCATTCATTGGCACACCAGCTCAACACAGCGCCATCAGCAATCTCCCACATGCTCCGGCGTCCATGGATACATTGGCAGAGCAGTGCCGCATTTGTGTAGCAGATGAATCATTCTTTTGTAGCTGCAGCATTTGCTCTAATCCTCCACCTCTTGTCTGCTGCATTTCGAAGAATGGATTCAATGTCGTTTATTGCTGTTTAGAACAATGCATTCAATGCTTTCAACGCATTTAAAAAGAGAGAAGTTGTCGTGTGGCTAGATTTCCTGAATCAGTACTCCTCTCTTTTAAGATTTTACGGCACCAAATCTAAAGGAGGACAGAAATAAGAACAAAAAAAAATGACAAAAACTTATGTCAGTTTTTGCAACTGATTGAGAAAAGAAAGTCTGAAGTACTGAAATAAAACTACTGTACTACGACCCTTGAAGGCCCTATACAACTATAGATTTAAGTGATTTAATTTAAGCTACTTATTTGCCAATGACTAAGATTAATAATAATTCTGTTTTTAAATATTTGTTTTACCTTTTATTTTATTTATTTTTGCTCAAATAGACAAAAATAAGTGACTGACTTCTTTTTTTTCCCCATCTTCTCAAATAAACATAATCAGAAGAAGTAAATGAATAGGATAAGCAAGCTTAATACTTGCTCTCTTATGGTTATTTAATTAAGTTGAAACACGAACTCCAACTATTATTAATGTTCATAAATAAAATTTATAAAAAACAATCTATATCATAAAATTTTTATAATTTTAAATTTTCCTAATTAAACGGGGGATGGGTCCCTTAACAATTGAAGAAAATATTTAAATGTGAAAGCATAAAACAACTCAATCATATAGTTTTTTTTTTCTTCTGTTATTTATATTGTGTTAAACATGTGAGAAAATATGTTGCATTTAGCTGTTATTATTATTATTATTTTTATATCAAGCTCAGTGATTAAAAAGCTGCGTCCCTTAGTAAAATTTTACTAGATAAATTTATTAACATAATTGAATAGCTTAAACACAGTTAAACTCAATTTAGCTCAGGTCGTTAAACATGCCGCGAGAGTATTGAGTGGCCAAGTATCCATCATTAATGATCAATCAACGACCAACCGTAAGCATTGACATGAAAGAGACAAGTAAAAGGAGATAATTTAACTTCAAGCAAGATAAGCAAATTGTTAGGCCAGCCATGCACAAGAACATGACTTGCAATTTGCGTTGCTATGGATGCTCTGTTTTTGAACAGTTGGGAATCATTAATTGTTTCTTCTTCCTTTCCTATAAATATTCGAGCTCTTCCTCTTCCTTTTCCATCCAACACAACTGCAAGCGTATAGTCTTCTGCACCAGCACATATTAACAATGGGGAGCAGAAGCGCGCTTACGCTGCTGCTCTGCTTCAGCTCGGTCGCCGCCTCTGCCTTCGGGAGGCAACTGGCCGACAAGAAGATCGGTGAGGAGGCCTTGTGGACAATCAAAGGTGGCGAAGGGGGTGGGTTTGGTGGTGGTTTTGGACTTGGTGGAGGAGGGCTTGGCGGTGGTTTTGGCAAGGGAGGTGGACTTGGTGCTGGCATTGGAAAGGGTGGCGGACTTGGCGGTGGCATTGGGAAAGATGGATTTGGTGCCGGTGGCGGTTTCGGCAATGGCGGAGGGCTCGGCGGCGGCATAGGGAAAGGAACTTGGTTCGGTGGCGGCGCCGGCTGCGGTTTCGGCAAGGGAGGCGGACTCGGAGGTGGCTTTGGAAGTGGTTTCGGCAAGGGTGGCGGCCGCGGTTATCTCGGAGGAGGCGGCGGATTTGGCGGCGGAGGTGGTGGTGGGTTCGGCGGTGGAATTGGCGGCCGTCACTGAATGGCGTCGGTTGACATATTTACGCACGCTGCATGCATGCCGGAAATGCAGGTATACGATCATTGGTTAAGAAATAAACTTAGATTTGGCGTTCCGTTGGCGGCCAACTTAAATTTGCAGTCAGCAGTCTTCCTTTACGCAAGTCCTGTTCTCTTATGTGTGCTCCAGTGTACTTTGTCATTTTGACGGCAAATCAATAAAATATTTTGCCAAGTGCAAACACTTTGTCTGTGTGCATCGTAATGTGTCAATGTGGGTGAAGAATGTAAAAACGGAATTTTACGGAGAACCATCCTCCATTGAAATTTCTAAATATACATGCTACAATTCTTTACGCCATGGATTATATCATTTATAATCACATATTTACATTTGAAGGTGCATTATTAGTTATTTGAAATATATATAAAACAGGTAAATCTCCTTCGTGGTTGATCCAAGAGAGCTTCACAGCATGATTCATAGATAGATGCAACAGTTCTACATGTATTAATATTGTAACAACTTATAAATAAATGGTTTTAATGCACATATTTTTATTAATTTATAAGCGTGCCATTCTTTAATACAAGATGCAGGTATAAATTCAACTGTTCTGGAGATGTTGAAGAAGAAGACCCTGAATGTTTTTTTTTTTTTCATTCACAAGTATCTCAAGATCAACTTGAGCGTTCAGTTTGGCATTTTGATCGACCAGTGCCTGCTCTCACAAGCACACAACCTCTTCTCGCTGTCGATCCCTAAGTCGATGCCCTTATAGTTAATGTATCCA
>JBAMHZ010000097.1:975148-985557 GCA_037177395.1 Alpinia galanga | reverse complement strand
TTTGTGCCTAAGATAATAAAAAATTTAGTCAAATTTATGTAAATAATGTTTATTTTTAAAAAAAGAAGACATCATATGAACATTATTTAAGCTTTATTAAAATCATTTTAAAACAATTATAACAGCTATTTAAAAAAGCTACTAAATGTTATTTTAACTATTTCAGTATTATATTAGTTGTTATAGTCGGCAGCCAAGCTTGTAGATTCTGCAAGCTGCTAAAACAAAAGATGGATAATGTGTGAGTATTGAATGACAAAGTTTGCCGACCTTTCATGAAGTTTCAGATATATTGTGGTTCTATCTTGCATTGGATAGCTGTCATTTGAAAACATGTCAATATCTGTGATAAAGAACCCTGATACATGCTAAATTCTAGTTGGCGCACTGGTAGTCTAACAATCCATAACTAACACAGCACGAATCTGAATAAAGAGGGGGCAGGGGGAGGGGAAAGTCGGGTAAGAAATGAAAGAATGGCAAAGGGGGTAAATGTAATCAGCAATCTATATCTGCGCAAATCTTGATGAGCTTCACTCCCAAATCTTGATCTCTGATGAACAACTCAACGGCACGGCAGTACAGCAGTCTACTGACTCTCTTCCAGAGTATCATTTGTAAGCATGTGGACTTCAGGCTTGCCTATAAAGAAAAAGAGTTGTCCATAGTTTAGAATTAGAGCTGCACGGCGAGCTGCACATCACCTTGAGTTTCATCAGCAGAAGCAGCCACTACAGCAGTAGATTTAGATGTCAAATTTTCTTGATTCAGTATGTCTGATCCTTGAAGACCCAGTACACTCATGAGGATTAGAATAGAAATAGTCCTCTTCTTTTGGTCGACCTGGAAGGACCATCCTTGATGTTGGTTGGCCCATGCGGTCCTTGTGCAATTCCATAACAGCAGTTGAGAACTGATCCCAGGATACTTTCCCGTCCTCGAGAAGATCCAAAAGTTCTACAAGTTCTCTCCTATCCAACACAATTGTCTTACGAAAACCATTATACCTATGAACAAATAACTATCCATGAGATGCACGAGAACAAAACAGCTAATAATGACATCAAACGTATATCCAAGAAAGAAGCATCATGTATTATAAAAAATAAACTAGGATTATGAAAACTGTTGTCATTAAGTTTGGATAATGAACAAACCTGCGGTGTCCCTCTACTACTTTGGCCATATTTCCATCATAGGTAGGAACAAAGACATTACTTGCAACAGATACCAGATAGTCCAACGCTGCCATCTGAGTTGAGTGGTTATGGAAAGGGTTCAATTCCTCAGCACTAAGAAGCATTTCTTTCCTCACCTGAATTGATAGATTATGGGTGAGCATATCATATCTGCACCTGATGTGATAGTCAAAAGATAAATGTCTTACTATTCTCGGATATGCAGCCCTCAAAGAAGTCATCCTTCTTTCCCCACCATAGATTTCACCAGAGGCAATGTAAATTAGGGTGTCCCTTGTGAAACCTAGTGCTCGTAAAACTACTGCTGTTTCTTCAGGTGTAAGAGGGCACAAGCCTTCTGATCTTTTCTTTTCTGATATTATTTCTTTCTCTTTCCACCATGGATAGGCATATCTTAAGATCCATAGATACAAAAAGGAACCTCTAGTATTGGTTGGTGAAAAAGAAAAAAAAATGGAACGAAAAGCATAGTATAAAAGAATATAAAAGACACAAGAATGGCAAACCTCATCCTAGTGAGATCTTCAGTCTCTTTTGCAGAGCATCCATGTGTGCAACCAGAGAAAGAGAGCATATCCATCTCATATCGCAGGTGAAGAACAACGAAGAATCCACTTCTCTGAAGAGTCGAGACAAGTTTATTGCCTAGGGCTTCAATTGCAGGCGTAAATCTTAAGGCCTTGTAATTAACACGACAACGGAGTTTTTGGAGACGTAACGGCAATCCATTATTTGCAAGACGAGCATCTGTTCTGTTAAAATGAACTACCTTGTGCTTCCTCACGAGCGGTAGAATCTGCAATTAACATTTCTTAAAAGATTATTTATCTGGAATAGAAAATAAGAATAGCAATGAATGAAAAGACTCTCTTAGCTAACCTCCTTCAAGTAGTATTTCAAACTAGACCAGCTAACAGGAGGCATTGAAAATGGCTGCGTGTGGATCTTTTTGCTAAACTTTTTTGGGAGAGCTCTTACGATCTTCACTTCATCTCTCAAAGAACTAATAAAGTGATCTACATTGAATATATCACCAAAATCACTGCAAAGGAAAGAATTATCCGAAATTTAGCTCCAGATCAAAAGAAAGAAGGTCACATTTACTAGTGAATGCTAACAGGGAAATAAATACCTAGGATCAGCCCAGAAAGATGTTTTATCAAGTTCAGGAACTACAAGCGTTAGATTGAGATAGCGTGCTATAGTAACCATATCACATATCTGCAAGAAAACACAATAACAGTCATAACATATCAAAAGGAAACTTAAATTAACTAGTATGATCTGGCTACATAAAAAAATATTTGGAAACATGAATGATTCAGAAGGAAATTACAAAAGGTAAGGATTTTACAAACCGCTGCACGCATCTGATTCAGACCTCCATTGCATGACACCTTAAGATAACCATTGCTTCTATAAAGTCCTGAAAAATGAAAACAGAAGATCATATCATTAAACATGAAAGTTTCAGTTCAATTCATTGTATATTGTAGTCTCTGGTAATGTGGGAGACATCCTATCAGATAAATGAGAAAATTATTAAAAAAAAACATAATAGCTTCAAAGTACTGGAAAGTTATTTTCTATTAAGCATCCAATAATGACCTATATCAAATCTGATAAGCCATATGTACACAATTGACCAAATGAGAGTAGTATCATGATTTTTTTTTCATGATTGTACTTTAATTATAGGGTCAAAGAAAACTTGAATCCTATTAATAACATATTATGAGTAATAGAGCACGGCAATCATGATTGATGATTTGATGTAAAGAAAAAAAACAGACTTATCGAACAATTCCATCCTAAAATTATTTTCATTTAGAATTCAAATGAATTGGAGATAAGGATATTTCATCGTTAATTGTTCCCAAAAGTAAACTATCAATCATGAAATCCACCCACATCAGCAACTTGAATCTCAATGAGATTAATACATGAAGAGGAAGTCAACGGCAAAAATGAAAATAGAAAATGAAGAAGGCTCGAATGTAGAGACTTCTCAGTCGCCATTATCTTTACCCCACCAGTTGACTGTTAAAACTCAAAAGTTGACTCACAAAAGTATAAATTTACAAGAACCTATCAGCCAAGTCAAAGTTGGTCTTGAACTTGGATCGCAAATAAAACTTGTGCTCCAAGTTGTAAACTTGTGAACTCAATCTGATTTTACAAGTCTACTTAGCACCAATTGGCTCACTGATGAAGCATGTGATCCAACAAAAATATTGTTTTTCTAAGTGTTGTCGTTCAGTCATGGCTATTCCATATGCTTGACAACCCCGATCCCACAATCAACTTCTTCACACATTTCATCATCTTCTTCATTTTGCAATTGACTTCTCGTTAGATAACCATCTTTCCTTCTTAGCATCTGTGATTGTTCCATGTTCTCAAGTGTCAACTGTTTATTTCTTGTGACATCACCAACATTGTGTCCCTCATTCTGTTTCTTTTAGCATAATGACTTGATTCGTTGCCTCTTAGTTGCCTATGTTGTTGCCACTTAGAATCCTAGTTACTTGCTACCCTCTATTCATTAAGCTTACAGTGAGCATTGATTGTTTCATTAAGCTTATTTCGACTATTATCACTTTTCACATCTTTATTTGTGATGACAAAGATTTACGTGATTCTAATATTTGAATCCATGATGTGAGTCATACACCCAAATTCACACCTATACAGAAACGTGAGTTTGACAGCCTTGTTCTCCTTCTCAATCGGTGTAAGGTGTTTACCCACCCTTATCATGGACTGACATCCCATACTGTCATAAAAAATTCAATTTTTTTCTTCTTTCATTCCCTTTTTCCAAAATCATATAGAATACAACTTTTTTTAAGTGATAGTGCCTCAAGTCAAATTGTCACAATTATCATTGTGGTTAGATATTATTTTATGTTCAAGACTTATCATATCAAAGGAAAGGAATCATGAATTGTACAATTCCAACAATTATGAATACTTAGTGTAAGCAACATGAGGAACCACAAGTAAAACTATTCAAACCGTCCATAGTATAGGTAACTTGTTTGGTTAGGTTGGAGGTCCTACTCGGCAAAACCATCCTAAAGATGAAGTTATCTTACTCTTGAAATTCCAGTAACTAAGACCAATGGTATTGTGGCAGTGTTATAATTTACATATAGATTAAAGTACTAGTAGCAAATAAACTGAATTAGTTCAAACATCCAAGAATAAAAGTAAAGATTAGAGAAATGTCAATGAAAAGATACGGTTGATTTAGGTTATTAGCAAATGTATGATCATCAAGTTGTTTAAATCACTTTTAGTTGTTATCTTAGCTAGAGTTTTCTTTGATCACTAACTGCTACACCAACTCTAATTGATACAGCTCATACAATAAAGAACTTATTGATTGTTTCTTAAATAGTTCATAGCATTTTATCTATATTCTCATTTATCATCTAATGAAACAACTCACAGTTACTCTATACACCTTTACTCATAATCTCACAAATCCATCCTAGCATTGTATTGTAATCTCTACTACATTAAGAAGCACAAAGACAATCACAAAAAAAAAAAAGAAGAAGAAGAAGCACAAAGCTCCTATCCATTCCAATCACCCAAAATTTATCCTAGTAATGTTGTCGCCATCAATATTATTTTTTTTAATTTTTGAAAAGCTCTTCCAAGAAAACTGCAACTCATATAAATATTTTACGTGCTTCCATCTTAATTATTACCTCTGTTCTTTTCTTACTATTGAAAATGTTTTTTACATAATTTCATTAGATTAAATTTAAAAATCCTTAGTTTCTAAAGCTTCTATTCAAAATTCAAGCTGAGTTTAATCTTGAAGTGCAGTGAGAAAAGTTAGAAACATATATTTGCTGATAAACATAATTATATCCGTATTATTTCATCCGTTCTTTAATATTTGTTTTGCCTTTTTCTTTTGACAAATCCCTAAGCCAAAACATATTAAAGAAAATGGTTTTGAACACCCATCATAGCTCATTCAGGTCCATGAGCCAAAACACATCAAAGAAGATGGTTCTGAGCACCGATCATAGCTCACTCAGGTCCATGAGCCAAAACATATCAAAGAAGATGGTTATGAACACCCATCATAGCTCACTCAGGCCCATGAGCCAAAACATATCAATGGCTCAAAAGCAAAAAAAACAGAAGTTTCAGGACAGTTTTGTGGGGCATGAAATTCTCTCTCACTGCAAAATTTTTCCTGTTAATACTCTAGTTCTTTACGTCAATTTCAGCAGGGGCATGTGTCCTTCAGGTTATTCATATCCAGCACTATATTTTCAATCAATTGTTATATCTTATGCAACCAGATACTAGAAACCCAATCTTCTATCAGGAGATTTACCTATCAATAGCAGTAAAGTTTCAGGGTTAAAGATTGGGAAAAGACAAGATAAACTTTTATATCACCGAATCAAGAAAGTAGACGCATTTGTTGGAATAGGGAACCTAAATTTCAGTTTTCATATCCAATTCCGATTATCAATGTCGAACTAAACCAAAAGATCAATCATCTTAGCGCAATCCACACAAACATAGATGAAGGAATACAGCAACGCAAGAAAAAGAGATCAAGAAAGAAGGCGCTCTTCCAAACAAACCGACGAGTAAAAAGAAGAATCGAGACTAACTCCGAGGAAGAAGAGCAGGCGGGGAGAAGCGGGACCCGGACAGCGCGTGTTCTTCGCCACCAAGAACGGAAAGATTCGTGGAACCATTGAGATCGCTGACTCCGCTGCCAGCAGTTGCGGCACCGCGGCCGTCGAAGCAAGCGGCGGGCGACGACTTGGGGAGACGCGGATGCCACACTGAAGTCAGCTGCATCAGCGCCGTCCAGATAAGGATACTGGATCCCAAACGCAGGATCCACGTCCTCGTCGCCGTGCGCCGCCACCCGCCCGCACCGTAAGTCCTGCTTCCCGGAGGCAGGGCCTTCCTCGCCCTAGCCTCGTCCGCCATTAGCCCCCAAACAGAAAAACGAAACAAAACCTCTGTATCCAAATCGGCGACTGCATGGAAAACACAACAACAAATTAAAACCATCATCAAAAAGTGATTTTTAACACAAACACGAGACTAAATCGCACAAATCGAAAAGAAAAAATGGCATGAAAGAACAAAAGCTCGCACCTTTCTAGAGAATCGAGAAGCGAAGCAAGAAAGGAATCGAACGGAGTAGAAAGGGAGGAGGTGAGAGGGAGACTTCAAAGACGAGATCGCCTCGCCCTGCGTTGGATCGCGACGGTGCGCCTGACGACGGACTCCTTCTACTGAACAACGCGGAGTTGGTGAAAGATTTGAGTTGAGAAAAAAAAAATACAAGAAATAACCGTACCCTCAAGTATTTTCCAACCAATGAGAAGAAAAAAAAAGTGCAAAATATTTTTTGTTCTTAAAAAACTTATCGACAAGGTAGAAATTTAGATAAAGGACACTTAAAATTTATTTATTTTGATCTCATGAACTCGTAATAATTTTTGCACCTCCATTTCAGAATAAAACTATACATTAAATATTCAAGATTGCTTGGAAAGGACATCAACAAATCGCATGCTCGAATTAAAATAAAGATAGTTTCGATGGCACTCCACATAATTAGACTTAAGAACTTCCATAAAAAATGAAAGAATTCCAAAGCTAACAGAGCTCTTAATTAATTAATCAGCTACTCGAGAAGAAAAAAATATTTACTTAAAAAAATTGTGGTTACCAAAATGCGGTTGAGCAAATCAATTTAAATGTAAATGTATCGTGGAGTTTTGACTCTGACCAATATTTTTGCATTGTTAAAAATTCAGTCAAATTATCAATTGTTTCTTTGATAATGTAAAGTGCATACGCTGCATAAATTTAGGAATTTTATTCAATATATTTGTTCAAGTAATTTGCCTACCCTTCTTGTTATAACATTTCAAATGAACTATTTGATGACTTTGTTTTTAGGAATTTTATTAAAGGATTGAGGTACATTGCATGCCACACTACAAGTCGCAATCAAATTATTCTTCATAGAATAAACAAAAAGATGTGAGATAGAAAATTAATAATAATTCTATGGTGGAGTTGAGAGATAATGTTGATTTATTGTGTTTAGCCACTATTAAATATTTTGTTTATCAAATAATCTAATGAATTTTGTAGGAGAATAATTGGATAATTTTATATAATTCCTTTATAATAAAAATAAAAATAAAAAATTAGACTCTTTTTTTTAATAATTTGATTAAAAATTTGTTTAAAAAATTTGTCCTTGACCACCTTTTGATTGATGATATGATCGTTGATTATTCTACAAGAGTGTAAGCATGTATCGAAGAACTAGTGCAAAAGATTGTAGAAATGTTGAATGCTATTTTGTATTGGTCAGAGTTGGAAGAGCAAAACGACAGAATTGAGAAAAATATTATAATTTATTCTTCGAACAGAATATCAAGTCTCTTGGCCTGGACAAAGCATGGATCAATATCATGTCAAACTTTGCTGCACTGCCAAAGCACCTACAATTACAGAAGCAAGAATCCAAAGGAAGCCATCTCGTGATAGGGCATACTCTCTCCAAGTTAGAGGTCTATTGACCTGGCTCAGAACCTTTTGGAACTGCAATCTTGTTTCTTCGATTGTACCAGAATTATCAATGATTATATCTGCCTTTTCTCTCTTCAAATCCAGTGCTATTTGTGCATTTATTTTGTTTCTTGCTTCTTCTGCAGATATGCCGTCTCTCGCCGTGAGGCGAGCCACCTGGGTTTCCGGATCAACCCATACGACGATGATTGGAGATGTTCTCCGATCCATCTTGGCCTCAAACAACAATGGGATGTCGAGGATTATAACCTTCGAGCCCTTTATCCATAGCTTCAGTACTTCCCAAAAGATGCCAGAGGATATATATGGAGCCAATAGACTGAAAGTAGGAAGGAAATAAAGCATATCAGTGGTTCCTTTGTGATTTAACCATCAGAAAACTAGTGGGAACTGGAATTTGATCGTTCCAGGGCAGTTCAAACAAAGAAAGTTTATAGAGCAATCTAAAATAGTGCCCCTCAATAATTTTCTTCATGTGTGAAACTCAAAAATGATCATAGTAGGTGCAAAAGAACTCAAACAAATCACTTATCAGTGAAAATCATGCTCTGTATCAGGTGTCATTCTGTATCAATCGAAAGCATACAACACCTGCAAATTATTTTGTTTAGACACCACTAAGATGCAAGAACTCCCCAAAAGATTATTTTAAGTGCAATAACAAACAACTTTGAGTGAAAATCGTAGAAGTGATTTTGAAATCAACTCGTGGATTTGGACAACACATTATATAGAGCCCAACGTCCAAAATGAAGATTTTAGGTTCAAAGGAACTCAAACAAGTGGATTTTTGAGTGAAATTCATACAACAATTTGATTTAACAAGAGTAAATTTTGGAAGGATTTTTGAAATTGAAGTAAAGCAAGAAGAAAAACAGTGAGAGGTAGTATTTGATGAAAAAAATACACGTGGTGATTTGGTAACAACTAGCTAAAAGGGGCATCAAATTTTCACAATTAACTTAACAAAACTAAATACTACACAGTATGAAGATTCAAAAAAAAAAAAAAAAAAAGTTGCATGAACATCCCCCAAATTACTAGGTTTGAAATTTATACTAAACCATCTTAAACATACCACCCAGCAATGAGAGTGAATAATTTGATAATTCATAATAACTGTCAATGCCAGTCACAATAAAACTAGTTCAATGTCATTGAGGTAATTTGTTAACTCCTGATTTTAACGCTCATTACAGATGCTCTCAAGCATCTCTAATATTGATCCACCTTTCTAAGTTACACCAAGCCATCTTTTGGACAAGTCACTCAGCAAAAAGAGTTGATCATTTGATGGTGCTAATACATCGCCATCCCAGTCAAATAGAACTAGTTCAAGGTCATTTGAGTATCTTGCCAACTGCTAATTCTGATGCTCATTAAAGATGCTCTCATTGTTTCTAATATTGATCCAACTTGTCATCTCCAAGTTTATTTGCAAACTGCTATGGTGTGTCTCTAATGATAGCAGTGATAAATTTTCAATAAAATAAAAAATGGGCTATTTAGATAAACCGCATTCAATTATAAATAACCAGCAAAGATAAACTAATGCATCCTGCGATTCACTTTCTTTTCTGAGATGTATAAAGGTCATACATGCAAATTCCAAAATCTGAAGAGATTTTAGCTGGTGCAATACAAGGGGCACCTTGAAATTCATTAGAAAAAACATACAAGGATTTTACCGATTCAAAAGTTGGCGTTTTGTTGGATCTGTGAATACAATTTGACCCAAGCGTGCTCTATCAATTTCCCCATTCTCTAGTAAGATATCATTCCCAAATGCCTTTACAACTTTCTTCCAACCTCCAGTACCTTTCCTCACTACATCCTTCATATTAAATCACCAAGAACCACGAATAAGCAGGGGGAAAGAACATAAGAAGATGAGCAAGAAATTATATCATAGAATTTCAAGCCAGAGTTATCAAAAAATCCAGAATTGCCTATGGCGCAAGAGATTTGATATGTCAATAAAAGTTAAACTAGTGTTACAAGATTATTTCACACGATGAAGCTACTCGACAAATGAGTTCGAGTACGAACAAATGATAGAACTTCGGTCGATGCGATACCATTTTTTTGGTAACAGCGAAGTCGTTCCAAAAGGTGATTTTTTTTTTTGCCCCCTTTGGAGTAAGAAATAACAAGGAGGAAGGGGGAGATTACCCGGGCAACGACGTCGGCATCAACAACGGGGAGGCCTTCGGATTTGAAGAGATTGGAGATGGTGCTCTTCCCGGATGCAATGCCGCCAGTCAAACCAACCATCCTCATCTTTATGGCCGGAGCTGGGAGACGGCGGCGGGAGAGGTAGAAGAATGGATTGGGGGGAACGGGGAGCAGGTTCCCTGGTAGGGTTTGGATCGCGAGTTTATTTGCAAATTGCATCAATCTATTGGCATAATTGAGTCATTTTCCATTGGGAAGGGAGGAGAAGAAAATGAAAGGAAAGAGAGAGTTAAAATTTATATTCCAAATTAAAATGTAATGAAATTTTCCTTTTAATAGGCAAATAAATTTAAAACTTATCCTTCCTCACTCTTCGTTTCCCTTTTCTACTCAGTCTTAAATAAGATTTATAAAAAAAATTTACTTTATTTA
>JBAMHZ010000097.1:927267-951306 GCA_037177395.1 Alpinia galanga | reverse complement strand
AAGATATACCTCTGGAGCCATCCAAAATGGTGAACCCTTCAATGAAAGCGCAGGTGCTGCTCCACTTAACTGATTAAAGGGGAGGGAAAAACAAATTACTAAATGTGGCACCTTGGCAAGTGGCAACTCATTGGTTCTGTAATGTATTGAATGAACCAGGACTGAAATTTGAATTGCAGTTTGGTCCAACAGAGGCCAACACTGCCATTAAATTCTTTCATTTTTTTTCCAAATTTTTTGGATTTTATCTTGGTTAGGTCAAATTACAACCTTATTCTTTGAGGTTCAACTCTTAATCACTGAAAGGATATAGGATTAATATATATTTTCAAAGACAGCTGAATTGAGAAAGAAAGAGTTTCTTCATGCAATGTGGTCCAACGCACCCAATATTGCATCAGTTAACATCAAATAAATTCGGACACCCTTGATTATATACCACTTTCTGTTTCCATTTTAGAAATTTTCTTGTTATCTTTGTCTTCTTATCTCACTCAAATTCTTGATATTCTACTCCGTAGCCCTAGATTATAGCATTGATATGATTTCAATTTTGCACTTACAAGAGTATTCCACAACAAAGCTTTGTTAATCCATAACTGAGACAATTTTAACATGTAAAAACATTAAAAATTGCTGACAGTGATATTTGTACAGTGAAAGGAAGTTGATAAAGGCAAATAGTCAATTTTTTCATCAATTTTTTTCCCAGCAGAGTAATCTAGATTAGATTTTCCTGCTCTCCATACTCCTAAAATATTTTTGGATGATTGTTATCGTGTTTAAGGTATTTGTTTTATAATGTTATTTTGTGCTAAAAGCTTACTTATAAAAATGTTTAAAATCAGACAACTTTTACAATCTTACCACATTTTTTTGTTACATCTTTTAGCTTCCATGCTCAGGTTATTAACAATTGTCTTCCATAATTCCAAAATCAGATTTGAGAATAAATTTGAGTCGATCTAAAAACTGGATTGATTCCTGAGCTAGTTGAACAACTGGTTATGAGTTTACCTGATCAATTAGCCTATTCAGGCTGACATCCATAATATCATAAACAGGATTTGACATTCAAATTAAAATCTGGAAGCATAAGATTATAATGTAGATAGATGAAGCCTAAGTTCTGGTTCTAGGCATCTAGTTGAACACCATCATATTTCATATTGCATTATTCTACTCTCTATGTAGTCTGGACTACTTAAGCAATAAGCACATTCAACTCGTGTCATAGTTTTAGCAGATTCTACAGAAAATTATACCAAAGGAAGAATATTCAACTTTTTTTTCCAATCACTATCTGGCAATCTGCAGTTTACCCCTGACAAAAATGACAAGTTGTACATTGGCAATTGATTGGAACAATAATCCAAAAACAGTTACTACCATGATGCCAGATAATCTGTCCTCCAAAAAGCACAGAATCAGATTTTAAAGTATAAAGCAAATATCAGAAAGAACTATAAATCTTGGTGTACAAATTATAGTTCACTTATAACCATAAACACAAGCAATCTGGATGTACAAATTATAGTTCATTTATAGCCATAAACATAAGCTTACGTGTTTTGCCATCCCAAAATCAGCAAGCTTAACAACACCATTCACATCAACGAGCAAATTTGCCCCTTTGATATCTCTGTGGGAATGAATTAGTGATTAGAGTCACATGTCTAAATACTGCATGCTTTCTATGACTAAATATGACACATGATTTTCCTTTTAACAATTATACACTGCAAAGTTACTACCAGAATATAGACTCAAGGAATTTAATTTGTATCAATAAATTGAAATGTAAAAACCATCAAACTTTTGAGTGTCTTCAGCCGAAAAAGGAACAGACTGTGGCTTCTGCTTTCTAAGCCAAAATCTGCACCTTAATCATAACAGAAGGTTTGAATTCTCTTTTTGCATGAATGCCATCAAAAACAAACAGATGGAATGCTTTAAAAAAAAATCTAGACAAATTGTCTGGTTTATATGGTAAGTTGGTTAACATTTGATTGGGATAAAAGCAAATATGATCGAATTGCACACAAGGTTGCAACAACATGTGCATCTTCTCTCTTCAAGATGAAAGAATAGATGATTATGAGTCGCAATTAAATCATTCTGAGTCAGTGATTACCTATTTGAATTGCAGCATATGACCAAAGAGATTGTTTTATAGTTTTATCGTTTATTATTACATCTGAAAATTTATGTTTTACTTGTGGGTCAGAATAACTAGCTGGAACACTGAAACAATGGAAAAATAATCGTTAGTTATGAAAAATCTCTAGAGATAAGTGGTTCTGAGATATTTCTCAGCATGCCTAACCTATTAGTTCAAGCCACAGAATTATCCTTGATTAATCTTGTACCTCTAAACAAAATCTACAAGGAATCGCCACTGCTTGTAGTTTCTCCACAATCAGTGCCTCTAATACCCATATCTTACTGTTTCCAAGGAATAACAGAAACCATAATCTGCACCTCTTTCCCTGGCCTCATTTTATGTAACATGTTAATCACAATAGTCCATCTCATTCAACTTCTAACATCGTCACAGTGAACATAGAAGGCATTCTTTTGGGTGTTCTACATGTCCAGGCATTGAACTATAACATGAAAAACACTCTCCTTAATCTTGCTTTCTCTGGGTCAGAAATAGCCAGTGTTTTCAACAAAATTGACCTCCATGTTATTCAGTGCATCAAAATTTGCTAAAGGATCGAACTCATTGTATGAATATCTCCTCAGGATATGCTGCAATGTTTATTTTCAAGCATATTTTCTACATACATCATGTAGAGAAGGTAAAAAAGAAAAAAAAATGAACATATTAGAATAGTTTCAATGATAATGGCAACAAAGCATCATGAAAAAGAATCACATGGCAGTAAAATCAACATAAGAGTTAATGAATTAGCAAAATTGGACAATACTTTAGAATATAGTTTATTTGTCACCTGACAGAAACATCTAAATTAATTAATTTGTGAATTTGTGAGTTGCCATACCATCTCTTGGGAAGAATAGCAAAAAAAAATAGTTTTTTTGTTCACCTAAATATACTAAGGATTGCCAAATATATGTAATAAGATTCGCTAACATTAGAATACTGACCTGTGCATGATGTTTTTACTATGCAAGTAAATTAGCCCATTCAAAATATGACGGGTAAAATTGCGCACCACTGATTCAGTCATAGCTCCACAATACTGACGAACATACTTATTAATTGAACCAGGGTGGACATACTCTAAATAAATGTACAGCTGATCCTCAATCTGCACGTTCAAAACTGAATTCCTAAATAAAGATGTGATGGTGGAGAGGTGATAGATTCAGGATAACCACAATGAAAGCTCACTGTTTCTGTCCCATAGTATTGAACGATATTAGGATGCTTAAATTGGCTAAGGAACTTTATTTCCTGCAGGAAAGTGAACAAACATTAATCAATTAATAGGAACTTTATTTCATGAAGGAAAGTGAACAAACAACAATCAATTAACCACTTCCAAATAACCAATGACAAATCAAATGAAATCATCAAATTTAACAGAAAACATTAGCTGATTAGGGAAGGCAACATACAGTTGAAAATAAGCCATTAATGTCTATGGAATTGGCACTTTGCACAGATGATGGAATAACCAATGAAAAGGTAAGATGGCTTACAAAATTTTTAAGTAGATACATACACAACCTATGATATTGAGATCTAACCTGTTCCAACTGCTTCAAGCATTCAGCTGATTTGGGATCGTCAGGAATTATATTAACTTCTTTCATTGCACATAAAGCACCAGTGTGTCTGTCAAAGTGCATAAATTATGCTAAAGGAAACAAGAAAAGAAAGTAAATACTGCCTATAAAAGAACACAAATATGCTGTACCTGTTGGTGGCTTCATAAACATTACCAAATGTTCCACTTCCAAGTAGTTTTCCTTTCTGCCAATGATTAGTCTTCTGTAACACCTCTGTTTTTGCTGCATTCTGATGAGAAAAGGTTGATTGTGAAGGAGGTGTTGCCCCAGGTGGGAGAGGAAGTGGGTGCACTTGTACATTACCACCACTATCATGTCGTGTAGTTGAGGTCTCTGGGAATTTCTTTGTGTGCAAGGGTGAAGGAGGTCCACTAGGATTTCGAGATTTTGAGATATTACTTTGAGTGTTTGGACTAGAAAATGGAGAAATTTCAGGACTATGAATCATTTTATCAGGCGAAGCCTGCAACGGAAAAACCGTCACCAGGCCCATGGTAGAGATCTTAGGTGCTGAACACACTTGACGGCCTGTACTTCCATTGCCAGAAGTCAAATAGTCTGCAGTACTCAATCTCCTAGGGCTATTTATAGGACTAGAAATAGGACTTGAAAAATCACCAATTGCAACAATCTTTGCAGGTATCTTCAATCTGAAGTTCACAGTACCAGAAGAATTTGTATCTTGGAATGCTTTCCTCCGGTATCTAATTGTTGTCTGATTTGATGGTTTGTCAGCATATTGTCCACTCTGGACATTAGTCGGGTAAGCTAACCTATTGCAATGTAATAAATGCAACTAAACAACATTTCCTCATAACAAAACCAAAAGAACTAAGCAATGTAAGAAAATTCCTTTTAAAACAATGAAAACATTTCTTATGATATACAAATCAAATTGAATATTCAGTTATCCAATCATATGCTGTTGAAGATCACACAAAATTGTAAAGGTTGCAATAGTTACAAGCAGTGAAATAAAATAAATGTCATAAAAAATTTAGGTTAGAGTCAAGGCATGTAAAAATGAAATGATAATGTTGGCTGATGGATAGCCTTAAGAACATAGTTAAACCTTTAATATTTTAATTTTGTACCTTTTTTTTTTACAATTCTTTTAAATTTTCTTTTCTTTTTTTGATTCTACATTCCAGTAATATCCCAATAAGTCTGGCTAACATTAATCCTAGTTGTAAATGTCACCCCAATGCAGCTGAAACTGTAGTCCTTGATACTGCTTGAATGCTTTTTAGCAGCAAGGTCTAAAACAAATCTTATTAACAGAGAGTATCGAGGGTGAAATTCATGTAGTATCTGAGAAGTCAATGGGGAGCATTAGATTTTTGAGACAGGAATGTTTTAGGAGAGAAAATACATAAATTTTATCTGACTCCTAAAGGGCAGGGGAAATGACTAAGATTTAAAAAAAAAAAAAAATCTGCCATTATAGTGTAGTTGATCTCCAAAATTCTAAGTAAAACTGGAAATATATACAATAAAAAGTTTCCATAGAAGATTGATGTATTTTTGTCGGAAATCATAGGAAGGGAACTTCCAATGCGCCATATACACGCAGTTAGTATCTTTCACTTTCAAGTCTAAGCAATTCGCTACTGGTACACTTAGATTTTAAAATAACTATTTCTTTTCCTCAAAAAAAATTAAATAACATGAAGAACTAGTAAATCTACTTTATTTCAAGATCATAGTAAATCTACTTTATTTCAAGATCATACTGTTGTACACCAAAATGAATAATGAAACCATTGTTCTAATACCTTATTAAGCATAATAATATCCTCACACTAAGATAAATTCCGCAGCATGTACTTGCATAAAGATAACACAGTAATGATATGCGAATGCTCTCACAATCATAACGTCAAAGTTATTATTGAAAATAGTAAAACTGGAACAAATTTAGGATAATCATATACCAAGGACTAATTCTTCATTATATCACATTTAGTAAGAGTAAGCTAGAAAAACAAACATTTATTTTCCTCAAGCAACTCGCAGTTATTGAAAACAAGGGTAGACACTTACATATTACACTAAACGAAAGAAGAAATAAGCAGTAGGCATCATAAGAAGCAATATTCCATCTAACATCGATGCTAACAACATCAACAATTTTAGAGAATACAAATTGTTTAATTCAGAAGGCTTCACTTAAAAGGTTTTCCTTTTGTGAACAATTAGGACTAGAAAAAGATTGCATATCAAGATAAACAATTTGCGGGATAAAAGGACAAAAATGAGGTCCAAGGATTCCTCAATTACACATGAAGCACAGATATTTAGCCAAACAAAGAAGAGGGAAAAAAAACATCATACCTTCCTACCACAGACTCAACGGCAGAGGGCTCGGCGACCGTTCCATTCCCGTGATCCCCTTCCCCGCTGCAAGAAGTCACCAGCGGCGAGGGCAGAGGGCATCCCACAAAATTCTGCGGAGAGGACACCAACCCCTGGTCCGTAGCCGAATGACGAGGCAACGAGACCGAAGGAAGGGGGAGCGGGTGTGGTAATAGCATGGGCGAGGAAACCGACCGGGAGGGTAGCGCGTCGATGTTGCTGGCGGCGCGCGATACCGGTGTGGAACTCGACAATGCAGACGAGCGATCCTCGAGGGACAATGCCTCAACTTCGAGGTCGGTGAGGTGGCGGAGCTTGCGCTGGCGAGCGAGCTGGGGGTGGCTGTCTCGGCGGATCCAGGGAAAGAGACGGGAGTCCTTGGAGCGGCGCTTGCTCGGTTGGGCGGAGGAAGAAGACGACGATGAGGCGGAGGAAGGGGAGGAGAGGGTATGATTGGCGCTTCCGTTGCTCTTCCACCAGGGCATGACGAGGACGAAAGAGCACATGGATTGTTAGAGAGCAGGGTTAGGGTAGCACAGAAAAGGAGGGGGAAACCCTAAACCTAGACCTCGCCCATTGGAGAAGGAAGAGGAAGAAGAGGCGGTGATGGGGGTGGAGATCGTCGACGAGGAGGAAGGACAAATGAGCGGACGGTGGGGGAGCGCGACGAACCCCATCTCTCTCGGGGACGCGCCTTCGAAGAGGCGAATTGTTACGTGTTCTTGATTTTTGACTTGCTGATCGAAATTTGACTTCAATTATATCATTGTCATGTAGCATTCGTTCCAGCATCATATCGGACGATATATTGCGTCCATCGTATCCGTAGGGACGACGACAGACAAAATGTAACCAAAATAAATTAAGTTATTTTTTTAAATAGAAATATTAAAACCCATAATAATATTGTTTTTTTTTTACTTTTGATATTAATTTACCCATTTTCATTTAATTAAATAGACTTTTTTAATTCAAAAAATAAAAAATAATTACGCACTAAAAAACATTTGGCATAATTTTTCAATTTTAAATAATATATTTTAGCATTCAGTAAAATTTAATTAAAAATCATTAAATAGTTTGAATAAACTTAATCATTTATGCTTTAAGAGGAATTATGAAATTTCAATTAATTCTCTAAAACAAATTCTTTCATTAAATCCACAGGAAATAATATTTCACATGTCAGGAAGCTTAACTCAAGCTGCAGAATGACAAGTTTCATTTAAAAATTTATTTATTATTATATTTTTCACAAATTGCGCCGCCTGCATCTTTTATTATATTTCCTTCACTTTATATTCTAGATTTGGTAAATTTTTATCATATTTCTTCTTTTTTTCGAAAAACTACTCAAATTATGTTCATGTCTTTCTCGTCTCATAAATGCCCAAGTTCCTGAAATAAAATACAAAACAGTGAACTGCTTCAAAATTATTTTGATCGTACAAAATGGGCAGTTGCAGTTAATTCTCCAAATTCAGCATAAACGGTGAGCGATTCAATCAAACTTCAGGATGTTCTTCAAGTGATCATCCAAAATATCGCAGGAAAAATAGAACTCAAACAGAGAGGTTTCATTCTACAAGCTATCCAAGCCAATACGTTTCAATTAAACCAGCAACAATAGCGGCCATACCATAAGGACAACAATGAGCAGATCACTTGAAGGTTAGAAAAACAAGTAGTTGCACATGAGTGGCAGGTTCCAGCAAATGCAACAGAAGCACCACATGGCTATACCAGAAACCCTAATCCCGCAATTCTAACATGAAACAACATGTTTCCCAATTTGTCCCCGAAGTCGCGATTTGCCGATTTTTCTTGACAGCAAGACTTTTGACAAAGACAAAACCCTAACCACCGAAACCATAAAGAGTTCTACCTTGCCTCTTCAGAGCATACACAACGTCCATGGCGGTAACAGTCTTCCGGCGGGCGTGCTCAGTGTAGGTGACCGCATCGCGGATGACGTTCTCTAGGAAGATCTTGAGGACGCCGCGGGTCTCCTCGTAGATGAGGCCGCTGATGCGCTTTACGCCGCCCCTCCTTGCCAACCGGCGGATAGCCGGCTTGGTGATGCCCTGGATATTGTCACGGAGCACCTTGCGGTGGCGCTTCGCCCCGCCCTTGCCCAAGCCCTTGCCGCCCTTTCCACGCCCCGACATCGCCTCGCCTCCGATGAATCCGAGAAGACAATTTCTGTCGAAGAAACCTTCAGAGATTGAACTAATTTCAGGCAAAGACACAGAGCGAGAAGCGAGGGCTAACCTGAATAGCGTAAAATCGGGGAAACTCGCGCTCGATGCTATGCGATGGGTGGATCTGGCGATAATTTTATAGCGGCCGAGGCACGACTGTGGACGCCGTTGCAGACTTTAGGTGATGTCATCCATTGATCTTGTTGAGATTGACGGTCAGATTTGGCTAAATATTTGTACACGGATCGGTGAGGTGGAGGGCTGGCAATGGGTATAACTGCGGCACTGGGATCGCTGAGATGGCAATTTAAATGAATTAGTCCGCAGGTGGATTAGTGATTGTTTCTGGAATCTTGTCAAATTAAAATTCCTAAGTCAATAAATATTTCAGAAAATATATTTATTCTGGAAAAAAATAAATTACCATTGAAAATATCATGAAGACATTTATTTTTAAATGGAATAAAAAAAGTTTTAAAATAAAAAAGACAAACTTTCATATTTTAGATTTTTTTATTAGAAACGTGTCTTAAAAAAGGTGATTATAATCCTTCTGCAAATTTTTTGTACTTTTTTTTAATTAACTAAAATTACTATAATACAAAAAAAAATTACTCATAAAATAGTTTTGAATAAAAGTATTTAAATTTATCAAAATTACTATATATAAAATATTATCATATTAAAGTGTTATTTTTTAACTTAATTAAAAACTACTTAAACTTATATAATTTGGTTAAATCTTAGCCAAACAATAAACGTTTTTTATCTTATTAGTTTCATGTGATCGAAGTTATTGTTTTTTAATAACAACTCTCTAAAAAAAATTTAACCTCGGAATATTAGTGAATATTAAGAGACCAATAAAAATTTTAACCTCGGAGAGTTAAAGCTATTGAAGCATACATGCTAGCTTTCGGAGCTGATTTGATTGGTAAATACATAAAGATAATTTTTAAGTGAGCAGAGATTAATTTCCGGGGAAGTCATAATTCTGGACTATTGACTGACCCTCTCTTTTATATTTGTTATATCTGAGTTTCTGATTTACTCTCTTTATCGATAGAAACAACTGAAAAGGACTACTAATATAGTGGTTTCACATTTTTTTTATTATTGAAGCATACACGCTTGAAGACTTTCTACGCTCTAGCCGCTGAAGCTGTTCACTCTGATTGATAATAACACTGAGAAAAACATAGTTAAGGAATTTCTGTTATTTTCCAACACAAGGAAGAACAAAACGATTATGAAGTATCTAGCAGAGACAAAAATAAAATAAATATAAAAATACAATGCTGGGTGCTAAATATAACTTTCAATTCATGGTCTGTTTCAATCGTATTTGATTATCAGAAAAACCAATACAAAGCCACTCTTTACGCTTTTATCAGTCAACAAATTTAAAAATTAAAAACAATATAATTCATCAAAAATGATCTTCCACACAACACAGTCGGATAATTTATGTAACTAAATCCCAAATAATTGGGACATATATGGTTGAGTGATGAATACGACGACGTACGGTGACAAATCATCAAAACTAAAACAAGCTAAACATTTTAAGCACAAAAATCACTCTCTCCAGAGAAAGAAATCAACAGACTATTTACAACCAGCTAGCTAAATCCTGTAACTTAAATTTAATAGGAAATGCTGCGGAAGATAGTTGATCTCATGGTAGTTTAATTCTCTGGTAAAATAAGTAATCTCTCGATGAATAAATCTCAGCTCTCATCGTTAATGACTGAATAAATTGCTCTTTGGCGTTTCTTAGTGCCAGAAGAACACCCTGCACATTGTCCTCGATGTCATCGACTTGTCTGACTTGTGAATCCAGTTGATCCCCTACTGGAACAAGTGCCAAGTTATTGTCATCTTCACAAACCACTCGATGAGCTGATTCTCCCATTGAACTCCCGGAGGCATCATCATCTCTAACAAGACCCTCTGATCCCGAAGAACAAGGCCTCATTTTGACATCTTGCAGCATATCAGCATTCGCTGAGACAGAAAGGCGCTGTGAGGATGAAGAACTGACAGAACTCAAAGGCATTGCCATTTGATTGTTGCCATCCAAAACGTTGGTAGATTTCAATTTCTTCATAGCTTTCTTGAGTTTCCTTTCAGCTCTGTCTCTACATTTGATCTCTTCAGCAAGCCTCCCCTCCAACTCTCGCAACTGCAGAAACGTCAAAATTTACAAGGTAAAAAAAATAAAAATTAAAAAAGGAAAAGAAAATCAAAAGGAATTTGCTTTTCTTGGTGGAGTTCTGATAACACTCGCCCTCTTGGCTAACTTATCTGCTTCCTCCTTGGCGGCCTTAGAAGCCACTCTCTCAGCCAGCAGCCTCCCTCTCAAACAATCAATTGTCCTCAACTTATCACCTTCCATTTTTCTACTTCACATTTCTGAGATTTAAAGCGGAAGAACAAAGGCTTCAGCTGCTACCTGCATTTCCTATTTGAACCGAGCATTTTGATCAGGATCTGATTTCCTTTCGCTTGGCCGAGAAATTTATAGCAGTAGAACGGGGTTCAGCATTTTGAACAGGGATTTATTAATTGCCGAGGTCAGTTGTAGGTGTACCTGTGTGCCTTCCACACTCTACTTGTGTCTTTTTCTCCTGCACACTTCAAAATTTTGAACCGCAGGCATTTAATAGATGGCATTCATTTGTGGATTGCAGGGGGGAAAAAAAACCAATAACATACAATGGGGAGCATAGTGCAACTCCTACAGATCAATACTGCAATGGATTGGATCAAAGTGATCAGCACTCATCGTCCACTTCCATAAAATTTAGATATTTGGCTTTCCTCTTTTCGGTCTACTCTCATTACCGTGGCATATGCAGCTTCTTTTTCTCCAGCCCAAGTGACGGACAGCGTTGCCAGCAATGAGTCATGATTAGTGTTTACCGGCTTGGCTTGCAGCTGAAGCATAGGGGCCACGCACTGAGGTGACATTTACTAGGACGTTTTGTATCGAACGAAATGTGAAAGAACTGGTCATTCTTGCTGGATAGATTTAAGGTGGAATGGCCATTCCAATAAATGGCACATGTTTTCATCAAACTCCTAATTTGTGAAATTGAATCAAGTACTCCTAATTGCGTAGGTGATTCAAATGAACTGAACTGAGCAAGTCGATCGATTAAGTTGGATAGGTTGAATGCATCGTGGGGCAACTTTGATTGTTCTCGATCGTCAGGATACTTGCTGGATCAAACATGCCAGCAATACAATGCATGGCTTGGTTTTGAGGTATGGATTCTAGGAGGAGATCGCCATCTGCCCCAAAAAGAGTTTGCACCGTCTGTGAATCCGAATATCGTTGTGGGTCATAAGAGAGAACAATGACAAGTTGCCAGAAGAGGCCATGAGACGAGGCGGCAATTGTATTTCACTTTTCACGGGATGAGAAGGAAGGCATCGATCAGAGCTGAAATTGAATCAATTTGATGCATGGAATTAGGGATCAGTGACGGACAGACAACGAAGGGCAGGCAAAGAGACAAATTGCCTGCCTGCCTTTTTGTTTCCGCACTCTTCGCTCTTTGTTTTCCGCAGTACAGCGCTTGTTCTTGTCTACTTCTCCGGTAAAATCTCAGAGATCGACTCGGAGGCGATAAAATCGTCCACATTAAATTACATTTGAAACCTATTGGATTGCAAAACCACAGCTTGCGGCCCCAAGTTTACAAGAAAAACAAAAATACTCGGGTACACAAAGTTTTTGTTATGTGGATTCTGAGAAAAGAATTTATTGTACACAGTTTTATTTATTTTTTTTTAATAATAGGCTGTTTTTAAGATGACTTCTGGGTAAAAAACAGCAACTTTATCTCAAGTTTAGAACATTAAACTCTGGTCGTTTACTCCGGGGAGTGTCTGTGTTGGACATTAATTTTTGCAATCACCCAATAATCGCTGGTTATTTTATCAGAGAATCATAATTTGTTTTTTTAATGAATAAAAAGCTCGAGGGTGAATGTCAGATTCACGACTGGAATATGTATAATATAAATTCTAATGAGATCAATAACTGAAAGATTTTTATAATTTGATTTGTTTGGGAAAAAAAAATGAAATTGCTGTTTTTTTTGTTTTGAAAAAAAAAAGCTTTGAACGAAAATCAAATCCAAGGTCGAATTTCTTTGGATCTAATAGCAGCTCAATTAAGTAAATGTCAAATTGCAAAAGACTACACTCCTTAAAATTGTGCCTTTAAGTCTCTTTAGAAACAAGCTTTCATCTCTCTATAAACAAATCACTTACTCTTAATGGCTGATCTGTTCTTTTTTTTTTTTTTAGTGTTTCTATTTTGAATCAAATGTCTTGTATCTTAGAAGATATTATTGATGAGTTGAAAGTAATCGAGTTAAACAATATAATTTTAAAGATAAGGATTTAACATTTGCTTCGGTCTTATTATTTACCTGAAACTCAACAACCGAAGACTATAAGCCAGAGATGACTAAGCCGAAGGGATTATTTAATAGTCGTCACTAATATGATTGAATCAATAATCTTACTGATTGAGCCAACTATAACACTATACAAAACTCACTGTTCGACCAAAGATTGGATAGACGATGACAATGGCAATGACAATCCATAACATCTCGTGTCCCACTCAACCTAGCTTGATCTCACATGGAGATGGGAGACAAACCGTATCATTCACTCATGATTCCACTAGGCAAACCTCTCTTCTTGAACTTTCAGAGAGGTATTCTTACCCTTTTCTTTCTTTCTCCACGAGACTAAACACAATCAAAAGGGAAAACGAGAATTTAGAAAATGAGATTATCGTTAGTGTTAGTGCCTTTTATCCCTTCAAATTTTAAGATAACATAAAATCCTCATTCGATAAATCTAACCAAGTAAAGTAATTTGTTTCAATTATTAGAGTTTTTTCCCCCCATTAAAATCCAATAGAATTAAATTAAAAAAAAAAATCAAAACTAGTAGAAGCTCATCCCGTTTCAATTAACCCTAATATAGAGCCCAATTCGAATACAACCCCATTCAATTTTGCCACAAAAGAAATTAAATTCAATTAATCCCTAAGACACAATTTGACTAAAGTCATGTCAATCTATATCCATCACAATACTTTCTCTTCCTGAACGGCTCGTTAAAATCTCTATCCTCAACGACATCACTTTAAATGCTTTCTTGATCCTCCCACTCTCTCCGTCGCAACCTATGCAGCTTTTAAGGATACAATATTTCATGAAGAAACGAAAGGCATTATGGTTTGCGAAGGCAAATCCGATGGCAAAATTATTCTTAAATAGAGTAATTAAAACGCTTCCTTTTTAGAAAATGAGCATGCATCCAAACGCCACATTAGCATGCACTTCCTTTCGACAATTGAGGAATCACAAAGCTAGCTACAAAAGACGGTTGTCGTTAAGGTTATGCAAATTCCAAGCAGCAGCTTGATAATAGGTTTACCATGAAGAATAAGTTGGTAAACGGAAAATTGCGCCTTGTTACAGATTGTGCATCTATCTATTTGATGCAGGTTAGAGAGGAACCAAAGAATCCCCCGATTTTATAGAATAATAATCAATGAAAGATTTGGCATCTTTATCTTTGCAGTCGACTGTCTCGAGCCATTCCTCCTCGACCATGTAATTAGTTTGCTCCTTTGACTTGTTCCACTGCCACACAAACTATTGGGATACCATCAGTGACGCAATGCTGCTAATTAATCGCAAACGATATTCTCGATGAGAAACGACGAATCAGGGGCGTAGTGATTTACCAGTGGCAGGAGGGATTGCAGTAGGCTTGGTGGAGGAGATGATAGTGGGGATGGCAGCCGTTGCTGAGGGAGGGAAGAAGTTGGTTGCAGGAAGTACCATGCCCTGAGATTGGTGAGGATGGAAGTGGAAGAAAGGGTACATCGGTAGCATTCCATTAGCTGCAGCAGCTACCATTCCTCCGCCTTGAGCTGCTGCTGGATAAGAGAACTGGCCATGGTAGTATCCTCCTCCACCAGTTGGGCTCAGTTTCTGTACAACCAAACTATGTCATTTCTTCAAAGGATTTTCTAGTTTAAACGGATATAGCCGTAACTAACTATTTATTAGCTGTTTAGAATCAGAATGGCAGGGCATGCACAGGACAGGAGAAGCGTGTGAGAATTTTACCGAATTGTAACCGAAGTCCGCCATGTAATTAGGCGAGTACCTGCAAATAATCAGCGAAAATGCGAGTTAGTTAAGATAAGGAGATGTGCGCTGCACCTAAAGGAGCGGGATTAAGATTTAAGGATGCCAGCTACACCGCCCGCCGCTCCAACTCAAACTACGACGTGGGGGCCGCGGAGAGGAAGGACCACGTGGGAGCCAACCACGTCGGGCAAACCGCGCCGGCCCGAGGCCACGTGACAGGCCCCTACAGTCGTCGCATGTGCACGAGCGGTCCAGACGGCGCGCGGCGGAATTTGCAATTTGTTCCTGCGCCACCGCCTTCTCCGTTGGCAAAATGGCGCCTGTGAGGGTGGGGAGACTTACGCGTAGGCAGAGGAGGTGGAGTAGAAGGGCAGAAGGCCTTGGTGGTACTGGTGAAGCTGGAACGGCAGCGGCGGAGTTCCAGAAGGGTTCTGGTAGTACCACTGCGCAGCCGGCGCCGGCGACACGACTCTTGATCCGACCGCCATGCCTTTCTCGTCGAAAAATATCACATTTTTAAAACTGAATTAGTGACTTCTACACGGTCAAAAGATCCAAACGCGAGTTGAATGATACCAGGCGGTGGTTGTTGTCCCCCACGCGAAGAGAGTGGTGCCGGAGTGGAGGGGGGAGAGTGCCGGATAACGCTGCCTCCGCGCTTGGCCCCGAGGGAGGCAAGGTTGCAATTCGCTCGGCGACCATTTATAACCGGCGCCGCGTCCTCACACGCCTTCTTCGCCGCCCCTGCTTCCTTGAACGTCACCTACGCATTTCCGCGAAAACTCACATAACAAACTTCCAACTTCAACCCATTTCCCTACTCACAAACCGCCATTACAGCAACTTACGAAGCCGTATCCCTTCGATCGGCCAGAGATCTTGTCAGAAATGATGACGGCTTCGAGGATCTCTCCATACTTGTCGAAATGCTCGCGAAGCGCCTCCTTCTGCATCTCCCACGCCAGTCCGCCGACGAACACCTTGGTGAGCGTCGTGTCGCCGCACTGCTGCCCCATCGTCGAAGGATGGAAGGAAGGAAGCCAAGAAAGCAAAGAGCACAGGAATTATGGTGAGAGAATGGCAAGGAAGAGGAGTAGCAAGGCTATATAAGGGGGAAAAAAAAGTGGGAAGAGAGAAGGGGAAGCATTAAATTATTAATTGTTGTTAAGAGGAAAAGGGCAGCATGTTTATGGATTAATTAATGAAGAGAAAGTGGATAATATAAAGCAACGCCATGGATAGGACAGCCTATCAACGTGCTTTCCTCGTCTTTAATTGGCCTCCATAAATTAAGCCAACAAAAAAAATAGAATTAACGCGGGCGGCGGTCCGCCCGAACACGCACTGCCAATGAGACCGCAAGGGGAAGCCACGTATGCCGACCGGATGGTGGTCCCCAATCTCCAATCCACCCAATCAGTCTACAGGGTCAGTGAAGACCAGGTCTGCTCAGGAGAGGAAATCCACCCGGTCCGAAGCTGTAACTGGACCCCACGTGCACGTGGAAGCTGCCTGAGCGGAATGAAAACCGTTGCAGTCCAACGTCCGTAACAGTCATCTCCTCCGTATCTCCCCTCCCACAACGGATTCCAACGAGCCTACGACCAAACCACCGAACCAGACCCCAAAACAATGCTCCGGATCGGAAAACGACAACAGCAACGAGATCGAACTATCGCAGCAGGCAGGCAGGTGGCAGCTGTGGCGGATTGCGGCGAAGCATATCGCCTGCAAATGTTATCCCAGCAAGTCGGCGCACCATTGGATCGGATCTTGTAATAGATTCCGCCCGCGTTACAGTCGATTTTTCATTCTAATTCTAAAGTTTATTTTTTATTTTTTCAAAATATGGATTTGGTTGGACCGATAAATCTCTGTTCCGAAAACATTGATTGCAACATGGACAACTGTAGAAAACTAAATTAATGGACGCAAAGTTAACAGTGGACGATGCCTCGAGTGATATTTGAGGGAATGGTAGATGCGGGGCTTATAATTGAAGTTTGACTGAGACAAAGAGGGAATATATAGTGTTGAATTAGCTGGAACCCCTGACAAGTGAGCTGGATGAGGGACGACAATATAATACTGAAATCAAACAAGTGAAGAACTCGCATGTGGTGGAGGTCATCCACGCCCTTTTCTTTGGAAGCCACAAGCACCAGAAGCTAGGCCCCTCTCTTCTTTTCCGGATAAATTACCTATTTTCCTCCAAAAATGCAAGATATATAAATCTCAGTATGGCTGCAAAAGCTCAGACTCGATACCGAGGAGAAACAGAAGCAGCCAGTTGCTGCACAAGGGGAACTTAGTGACTGACCCTGTGAGCATATATTCTAATTACTGCAAATCACATGCTTCCATCATGTGCCATGAACCCTTTTCAGCTGTAAACAATTAAATAGCTCCGGCAGTCTGCGCTGGGCCTGGGACTAGCACACAGAGAGGAGGAGGAGGAGGATCAGATCAGAGTAGCTAGCTTGGAGGTGGAGATCACAGTAGTACGCCATCACTGTTTGTTTGTTTTTTTTTAATGATTAACGCTACTTGGCATTGGTGCAGCAGATGGACAAGAATGGTTCGATGTCGAAGTGCCAGCACATTTGGCACCATCATGGTCTCCCAAACACAGCATGAGTTGTCCACCACGCAAATGAGAACCTGCGTGGGACTACTATCGAGAATGGGCTGAAGTCTAGTAACTTGGAGAGGTTGCCTCCATGATCACGCTGGGCAGAGATGGTTTGCATGCATGTTCTAGGCTGGACGTGGGTGGCGCTGTCGTCCCTGTAATTGCTCTACCGTCTTAATAGGATATGTGCATATATATCAGCTCCAAAATCCAGACCCGAGAACGGGACTCAATATCTCAGCAAATTAATTAAAAATCTCAAAGGACATTCTTCCAAGACACTAATCACGCGTCAAAGTTATTGACGTAAAATGGAAAATTTTTCCTGACTGTAGGAAGAAGACATGCCTCGAAAAGTCAAGCGGATCCCTGTAGTTATTGAAATCAAGACTTCATCACAAGTATAAATTTTCTGATTAGTAGGAACCTAGTCAGCCCATTAATGAGTTGGAAATAGTAGTTGACGTGAAGTGAAGTATTCTTCCCAATATGGTATTTTTTTAATAAAAAAAATACCATTGCCCAGTGCGCCTACTGTGCCATCAATTCATGCAAAGGACAAACATATATAGGTAAAATACATGTTGAATAATAAGCTTCAGTTGCTGCTTCCCTATGAGATCCATTTTGATAATGACTTGAAACTCTTAACGAGATCAGCCTTTGTAGCAATGTCATCCGTTTTATTAAATCTCAAAATCGATACATACAGTCATCAGCTTCCTTTTGCAAGGCGTGATTATGAGACTTTCATCTCAGCATTCTCAGCCATTTGTTTCTTCAGGCTTTGCCAAAGTTTCACCGGGTAAAAGACAGAGGCATGTCATTGCCAAAGCAACAAGACTTCAAACCTCTCCCAATGCAGCGTTCATAGCAGTTGCAAATCCATCTGAACTGCTCTGCATGTACTTGAGAAAGCTGTGTCTGGAAATGCTTCGATCGTGATTCATCACGACATGGAAATGTTTTAGCTCCGAAACACTCAGCAGACGATGCGATGATCCATGTTCTGAAGGTTTAATGCTTCCCCTGCTTACTTTACCCCACACAATTCAGAAACAGCAAAACATGTCTCATCTCGGAAGAACTGATAAGTAGCAAGTTAATATGCACCACAAAAAAGAGAGGTCTCCCCCACTTTTATATTTGCAGTCATTTCTTGCTGCATTATTTTTTGCTTTCTTGTTTGCTTTAAAGGATGAGGGTTAACATTAGTTCACCCAAAGTTAAAAGAGTTGATAGGGAGAGTTTTGTTTTGTTTATCTTTAATTTGATCAATAAAAAATATATAAAAATATGAAAAGAATTATTTTCAGAGAAAATACGAGTATCCTAGGGACCGCTTGTACCACAAACTTGATATTTGCTCGCGATACAATTGCATCAGAAGGCAAAACCTGACTCAATTATCTTCTCTCTTCACCATTGAAGAAATTAAAACTACTGTGCACGAGTTGAGTTAGGGAGGTTGAAATCCCTTGGTATGTGGCTTCGTCTCAGAATTCATCTACAACTGCTGGCACATTTCAAGGAAGGTGTGGCTGACATATTTAAGCAACTCTACGAGGAGACTCTTGATGTTCTTCCACAGATTCATCGTTGAGCTGAATCCATATTGAACAAACAATGGCCGCAGAGCTTGAGAGACTAAGACAAGGGTAGTCGAGGTTAATTTACAACCAGGGAAGGCAGGAACCATAATATGAAGATGGAATTCCAATGGTTGCTTTGCTTTACAGCGCAAACTGCATACAAATTACTGATGTTTGAGCAATAATTCTGGTCAGGTGGACTAAATTGGGAACATTTCTAAATTATTTGCTTTATTTCTGCTTTAATTGTCAACACGCAAACACAGGATTTATTCGTGTAATCACTTCAATGAAGCGGAGGAGGTGCGGACTCGTCGGGTCCAGGAAAGGGAATTCTCTCCCTTGTACGCATCGGAAACCTCATCTCTTCCACTTCTCCTGAGACTGGCAATGGCTGAAACCAGCGAAGAGGAGGAGAACGAAATAGAGGCATCAGCGACTTGCGACAACGATTGCTCGCTACTCATCGAGCAGAGCAACGCCGGAATAGCTGCAATCGCGGCCAGGATGCGACGTCGAGCCAAAGAACAGCACCAGAGCTCGCCACCATCAGGCACAACAACAATAGATCTTCTACTAGTGCATCTATGGCTTTAATTGGGAATTTATTTCGCTATAACATATTGGATGCATAATAATAATAATAATAATAATAATAATTGACAAATATTGCAATATAGTTAGAGTTGCTAAAGATGAATATTTAATATTTTGTAAAAATTAAAAAGGCATTCTTAAAAAAAGACACTCTTTTATTATTTATATAATTCGAAATGTCCTTATTCTAATATTTTACCAATTATCACATAGTTTTAAAAATTTTACAAAACAAAAAATCTTAAAAAATTGACTTTAATTTACCATATTTTTTATATTTACTTAAATAACGAATTAATTAATAAATTTATAGTTGATTTTTATATAAATTAATAAATAAAAACATAAATTGTTCATAAACCTTATTTATGAATAGTTTTTTTTAATAATCTAAATGTTCAAACTTCGATCAACTAATTCCATTTCATTTATCGAGTTAATTCAAAATACAATTTTAAATTTTAATAGTATTTAAAATTGTTTATTATATATGTTACTATTGATGAACGAATGAGATTTATAAAATGAACATCAAATTTATTCACAAATATCTTTTAAAAAAAAGTCATTACAGTAAACAGTAACAACAGAACTCCAAACTTCCTCTCCTACCACATTAGGCCAGCAGTGACAGCTGCCACATCCTTCGGAGCAGATTCAATTTCCAGTTACATCTAAAACTCAGGTTTTAAACGAACCCATTAGTTATTGGACCCATTCAAATTGGGCTAGATCCAACCCTCTTTTCAATTTCTCACCTTTTGGTTTTAAATATATAATATAGATACTTTGTTCCATTTATTTTAGAACTAGAATGAGTAGAAAATAATATAAAAAGGGAGGAAAATGAACTCATAATTTTCACATAAAAAATAAATAAAACGTCATACAGGCACGCCACGTGCGGCCAACTCGTGTTTGACTGCTCGACAAATCTCCTTCCACACTTAGCTGAGACAGTTGACTAATGAATGGAATCTCCTAGCGGTTTACATCATTTGACGCTTAGTCGACTCCTGCCAGTTTGCATTTTCTTCGATGTTAGATGTAATCTAGTAATCATATGATATTAAATTCGAATGGGATCAATTTAATAGCCAACCAATTACGTGGCCCAGTTAAGACCTTCGCGGCTTCGCATGCACTCGAATTTCAACGAAGTTTGAACTGGATACGTGTCCAAAAACCAGAGGAGCGCCGTGCTAAATTGTCCGTTTTACATTTGGCGGAAAAGATCGGACGGATCGTACTACAAAATCCAGACTAAATCGCTTTGGAGTACGAGTCAATTTCTTTGACCAGCCGTCTCTCCGACCTTCCACATCGTGGTCGCCCTTGTATTTATTTAATCAGTCCACACCACCGCCTGCTTATTTGGTATTTCCACGCTCTCCGTCCTTCTCCTTACTCTATCCTTCGGAGTTCGCATCGTCTTCTGGTTAAGCTTCTTCGCTTACCTACCCTCATCTGCCTGCTCGCTCAACTTGTGTTCGACCTCTGAACGCATCGAGCTAAGTGTCGCCTCGTCTTGTACCAGCAAGTGTAATGGCGGTGGCTTCCTCGCGCGGGAGGATGGATCCCTTGCGGCAATGGAGGGACAAGGACACGAGCCCCGAGAGGACCAAGGTCTGGAAGGAGCCCAAGCCCAGGAAGGTGTCCGTCGTCTACTACCTGTCCCGCGGTGGTCAGTTGGAGCACCCCCATTTCATGGAGGTCACTCTCTCCTCCACCGACGGCCTCTACCTACGAGGTATGCTCCATGCTCTCCACCAAATCGGTCGGAAAGTCCAATTTTTTTGTTTCTTGTTCTTCGTGTTTTTGACTCCAGTTTGTTATTTCTAGATGTAATCGACCGCCTCAACTTCCTTAGAGGCAAGGGGATGGCTAATTTGTATTCCTGGTCTTCCAAAAGGTGTGGCTAAATCTATTTGCGCCGCTGATTTTAGCATATTTTGTCGTCTGAGTTTTGTGTTGTTATTGGATTGGCAAATTTTCAGGAGCTACAAGAATGGATTCGTGTGGCACGACCTTACGGAAGACGATCTGATCCACCCAACGCGTGGCCATGAGTATGTTCTCAAGGGTTCTGAGCTTCTTCAACCTCTCTCCTCTCCCAGATTCCAGGAAGGCAATGCGGCATTTAGTGCCTCCGAGAAGCCGCTGCGGATCCCCAATTCCGTGCACGACGATTTCGAGAGCTTGCAGATTAGAAGGAAGAGGGCGCCCTGGAGCTCCTTCGACCTCAACGAATACAAGGTCTACAAGACCGACCTGACGGCCGAGACAGGCGCCAAGGCGGCCGACGCGTCGACGCAGACAGACGACGGGAGGAGCAGGCGGCGATCGGTCGCCTCGGGCCGAGAGGCGGTTCCGAGGGAGGAAGAAGAAGCTCCACTAACCTCGGAGCTGGAGCGGGAGGATATCTCTCCTCCGCTGTCGTCGTCGAGTTCGGAGACGCTGGAGAAGCTTATCAAGGCGGACGCCCGCGCCATCACTGCCGTCGCCGCCGGGTCAGAGGACCAGGAGCGGACTGTGGGAATGTACGCGAGCGGGAGGATACGGGCGTCGGCCGTGCTGATGCACCTTTTGTCGTGCGGCTCCATCAACATGAAGGACCACCAGGGGGGCTCGGTGTCGCCGCAGACGCCAGCACTGTGCAAACAGGGGGCGGCAGTACGTGCTGGGTCCAATTTGGGTGGTAGGAAGGAAACTGATGGGTTGTTGGAGGACAGTGGCTTGGCGTCCATTAGGATGGAGGACAAAGAATACTTCAGCGGGAGCTTGATCGAGACCAAGAAGGCGGGCAACGGCCGAGACGACTTCTCCGGCCTGAAAAGATCCTCTTCTTACAACGCCGACAGGTAAACTTTCGCAAGGCTCTTCCTTGATCTTGATCGAATAGAACAAACACAAACTCTATACCAAGGAAAATATCCCTATGATTTTTAGATTGCATATACACTGATTCTTAAGAACATGCTTACTTAATTTTTCAATCATCCTCAGTTATGAATCATGGGCTGAAACAACAAATGCTTTTACTTTTAAGTCATGTGAATTGTTGGCTATGGCAACAATGTTTACTGCCCAAGATGCTGATGCTGACCTCTCATCTTGTCCTAGAAGGTGTGTACTGTTATATATGTCCGGTATTCCTTTAAAGTAGGCTCTGTTAATGGGGGTAACTGGTAAGAGCAGAACAGCCTTTTGCTCTACTTGCTAAAGAAGAGCTGAAGTGATTCCCTTGGTCGCAATAGGTTATGTCAGACATTCCTTTGCAACACTCTGATGCTGCATAAGCACAGCCTTTTGCTCTGTTTGTTAAAAAGCTGAAACTACTACACTCGATATAGTTGGATTCCTTGCTGCAATACCCAGCAAACCTTGTCTTTACGTTGGATGTCCAGCTAAGCATCTCTGAATGAACTATCTACTTCAAATGTTGCCTTTGTCTTGTTCTCTATCATTGAATCCTTCCATTGAAACTTATCTCTGCTGACATGTTTGCAGTTAATGATAGGAGAGGTAGGTTGATGCTTTTTGGCTTCTCTTTATAGGAGGGGGAAAAAAAAAGAAAAGCTCAAATTATCTTTGTCTGCTGTATAAATTTCTACATTTAAGCTGCTATACAGCAACCCCTGACAAATCGATTAACATAAATATCTAAACGAGAACAGCAAGATTGGAACTCTTTGGATAGACAGATGTAGTCTACTTTGTCAAAAGTTCTCTCTCACTCTTGTTTGGTCGTCAAATTGTTTGAATCCATGTCTATGCATGCCTAGTCCAAAGAAACATATGAATACCAACTTAACATGTTATCCATCTTTGCAAAAAATGTCATATGATGCACCTGAAATGATGCTAAACTCAGCATCTTCGGTATGAATGCCTTAATCTGAATTGCTTGAACATTAAATAGTAAGTAGGTAAGTTCAATGTTTATTCCCCATGCATGAATCTTTTCGGAATCTACACATGATTCACTATGAGACCTGATTGAAATTTCTTTTCCTTACACATGATTAACCTTTTCTTCAGTAAAAATAGCTTAATCTGAATCCATTGAACATTAAATGGCAGGCAGGTAATATCAATTTCTACTCCTCGTGCATAAATTTTTTAGGAGTCCACATATGGTTGACTTGGAGATCTGGTTGAAAATTTTCTTTTGTACGCATGGTTAACCTTTCAATTCATAAAGATATGTTATTGTTAAATGGCATTAGGCTCAAAAGACTAATCCTAGACGTGAGCAGGAGCTCGAAACTGGAGCTTGCAGAGAAGGAAATCGAGGGCGTCCGTGCCAAATGCATGCCCAGGAAGCACAGAATCATGTTGGAAAGGGTGGGAGGCAAGCCCACCAATCTCTCGCAGCTCTCTCGAAAGCAAACTGATTAACAATCGGCTCGAGGAAGAATAATTGCCCAAGCTAACGTGAGAAGAACAAAGTTACAAAAGAAATTTTAAGATAAAACTGCATCAGCCTAAAAAGACTCGAAAAGACATATTCTATGTAGTAGTTCTGCAACCGAGGAGCATTGGTCTCCTTTGGGGAAGGCTTTCTTTTGCCTTGATGATTAAGGCACGCAGTTAAGTGGCCGAGGGAGGAATTCCAGGAAAACAAATCTTATTTGCTTCTCCAAAACCTCTCTTTGTGTGCGTAAAGAAACGGCACTGAATCTCCCCTTATTATTATTGTTACT
>JBAMHZ010000097.1:914026-927167 GCA_037177395.1 Alpinia galanga | reverse complement strand
CAAAAAAAAGTTAAAATGAAAATAAATATATTAACATTAACATAATTATTTTTGGTCGAGCGAGGTAATGATGTTGGATTAAGTAATCCATTAATAATTAAATCGATCGAATTTATTAAAAAAAAATTGACAAATGACTAAATTTTTTCACAAAAAATTGAATAAATCGAATTGATAAACTTCAATTAATTCAGTGAAAAATTAAATCGATTGATCAGTCAATTAATCGATCATTGGACAATTAAGTTGAACAATTGACTGATTTTTTTTTTATCAATTTTTCGATCGAACAATCGAGTTGAGTAGCCAATTAATTATGATTGTGTTTGATTTTTCCGTCGAGCAGTTAATTGCTCAACTTTTGAAGACTATTAATCGACTGATATTGTAGTTTAATTTATTCAATTTAATTGATTTTTAAATTTTAAAACAAAAAATTAAAACAATCCATATTTTTTTTTATTAAAATTTTTGAATTTTTAAACTAACTGAATTGAATTTTCAATTTCAAGTGGTTCAGTCGGTTAGTAATTGTAAAATTATTAATTCAGGCAATTTTAAAATGATTAATAAACTAATAATTAATTATCGTATTTCTATTAATCTAATGATTGACATCGCCTCTTATTTAACGTTTCTAATGTGAAATTGCCTCCTCAAGCGATAAAATAGGTAGGTAGTGGAATACAAGGTCGTCTCTTGTTTGATTCGGCAGTCTCACTGTCGGCTGTATAACTGACCATTGGAACAGGGTAAATAGATGGATATTCGAGAATGAATAAATTTGGCATTTAATTCAATAAAATTCATTTATATTTATTCAAATATATGTATGTCTTTTGTAAAAATTTCTCTAATATATTGAAAACTTGAACGTTTTGGTTTCTTTTCTTATAACTATACTATGATGGCTTAAATTTATGTTCCTAGCAAACTCAAGAATTAATATATGGCTGTAAATGTCAATTACTTTACTCTTTCAAAAAAAGTTAATATTAATTGTGAACTCTTTGAACATAATCACACTTCTGCTTGCTCGATCTCTCTTCTATATTTCTCTTCTCTGTATAAAATAAGGAGCCAGTTTACAAACACACTAGTAAAACTATCATGGACTGTAAGAATTAATCTTTTGTCACTTCTGAATCCTGATGTATAACTGAAGCATTATCGATCTTTAAGTCATCTCTGATCGAGTTTGGATGTATAATTGAAGCATGCATCTTCTTTAAATCGCTTATGAGCCTGGATGCATGTATAACTGAAAGTCAAGTGGCTAACATAAGTGCCGACTCAGGCAATATTATATTTCCATTTGATTATCTAAAATTCTATCTTCTATAGAAGTTAAGGAAGGTTCCTAGCCGTAGAAGCATTTTTGAGATTGCTCATATAAGCATAGGCTGACTTGGTTGAGCTGCTGGTTGTCTTCTTTAAATTTTATTCCTCATGTTTCTATTGGTAATGTTAACATAAAACAATATTGTGTTCAATTGTATATATTTCTGATCCATATCATTGAGAAGTATAAATTTGACTATATTCTTTAATTATGTACCTACACTTTTCCTTATGTTTTATAATGATACGTTACCTTCTTACTCTTATATTATCGTATAAAAGAGGTGCATATATATATTTGATGCTGACTTACTGTGCGTCCACATGCATGGTTGAGAGGTATAATCACGTTGCAACAGTGGTCAACGTTACTAAATGAGTCCTCCGTCGCACGTCTAGATGCGTACAAGAGGTACAAATTGTATGTATATAAATATTACTCTATATATATAATTCATCTGTGAGCACCTTTATTATTCATCATCTAATCACTTACGTACAATAATTCAATTCTTGAATCCAAAGAAATCATATGATAGATAACAAAAATACTCACGAGTGCTTAAGAATGCTCATGAGTTGATGAATAAGATAACATATATATATATATAGCACCTTTATTATCTACCGTCTGATCGGGCCGGGTGAGCATTATAACCCAATCATTAAAGCTTAGGGAATATGATGATGAATAATGGAGGTGATCACGGGTACTCGTGGATGAATTTTGTAGGATAATATTCATCCGTGAGCACCATAAGCACTTTCGTTGTTTATCGTTTGACAGTTCAATCCCATTGGATTCAAAGATTGAGTTATAGTGCACAAGAGATCAAACGATAAATAACGAAGGTACTCACATGTGCTCACGGATGAGTTGTGTAAGGTAATATTTTTTTTTTCTCTCTCTCTATATATTACCCTACATAACTCATCCGTGAGCACCTTCGTTACCTATTGTTCGATTCCAGTAAATTCAAGAATTGAGCTATAGTGCACAAGCGATCGAATATTAATGGATAATGGAGATACTCACGAATGAGTTGTGTAGGGTAATATTCATATATATATAGGGAGAGGAATGTTACCCTACACAACTCATCTGTTAGTACTTCCATTATCAACTATCAGATCCCCTTGAGTTCAAGGATTGGGTCATGATGCACAAGCGATCGAACAGTGGATAATGAAGATGCTCAGAGATGAGTTGTGTAAGGTATATATATATATACTCATTTGTGAGCATCTATGAGCACTTGCGTTATCTACCGTCCGATCCTAATCCTTGAACCTAAGGAGATCAAACGATAGATAATAAAAGTACTTACGGGTGCTCATGGATATCATCAGTGAGCACCCATGAGCATTTGTACACCATAATCTAATTTTAAAACCTAAAAAAATAAGACTAGATAATAAAAATACTGACAGATGAATTACATAGGATATCATCAAAATAAATCCAAAAAAATATTCACAATCTGACAATGAAATCTATCTTCGTTAAAATTGTATTCTACCTATAAAAATAAACTCTCGAACCTATTAATTTTAAATAAAGATTTTTCTATATTCAAAGTCCCAACAGAAAATTAAACTATGTCTATCTATAAAATATCTTAATCGCTTTGTCGCTGCTGCACCGTAAACTCTTCCAAGCTACTCTACGATCCACTGCCAATATCATTGGAAATTCTTAGCTGCGACACTGGTAGCTCATGAAAATCAGCCAAAATATAGACATCCGAAACAATTACTGGCCAATCTTTTAAACAAACAAGTGAAATGATAGAACCAATAGTCCATCTACTAGAAGACTTTTACCGCGACAAGCAACTCCAACTTCTTGTGCCTCTTGCCAACTTAGGATCAAGTATAGAGACTAATTTTCAAAATATTAAACAAACAAAAATGTAGATCGGTTTAATTTTAAAGCAGCTGAGTAACAGAGTAAGTAGGATTATAGTGTCAATTAAGGCATTCTCTTACAACATTAGCTGTTTTAGATTCTATGTATTTTGCTTGAGTTTCTTTATCATAAATCTCTTTAGTTGATGGACCACCTAGACAGTTCGAAGTTTCCATCTTTACTCTTACTGTACACTTAATTACTTGTTTCCGCCTTTGCAGCCTTGCAGGTGATGTTCACTTCATGAACAACAGCAAAAAATAGTTCAAAGGTCTTCATTTCATCAAATAGCAAGAATGAAATTAACAAAAGTGCAAGAACTAATCTTACTAATAACCTACCAAAATAATGATTAGAAGAAGAAATATACACCATGCAAGATCTGAAATCATGATTGCAAACATGAATTTGAAAACTACGTGGCCTATCAACTCCAACCACATATCAACAAACAAGCCCTAGATCAAAAGAAATTCCAAGTAAAGTTAATTTGAATGAAAAATCTAACTTCAGAAATCAGACCAACTCAAAATTGAAAATATACGAATCATGAAAACCCAAGATCATAAGAAACGTTAACTGATTATGGAAAACAATAAGCAACAATAATATTTAGGGTGCATTTGATTTAAGATTATCATGGATAACTTTGGTTATTATGGATAACCTTAATTATCCATTTAAGATTATCTATACTAATATTATTTGGCTCAAGGAATCAGTGATTTTAAGGCAATGAAAGATGTCCGCCACATCAGGAAAAGGAATATGTAATCGAAAATCACATTACCTTAGGAGGGTAATATTTTTATTGATTCCGGAATTAACAAATATTTTTTCTAAAATTATCCTTCGAATTTTATCAAATCTCAATTTTGTCTAAATATAATCAAAACCCTAATCAATCTCTCACGACCGTCATCATCAATCGTCGACCGACGACCACCACCAATCGTCAGTCGTCCCCGATTGCCAACGACCACCGACAACACCACTGTCGCCGATCATAAGTCACTGCTATCGTCGGCCACTATCATTGTCGGCCATTGTCGTCCACCGATCACCTCCACCGAATGTCATCGATCATCAATTGCTAATATCTTTCAATGTAAACTATACCTTGTAATTAAATCAAGATAATATAGTAAAATGTTAAACTAGGTTATATATTAAAATCTTTAAATAAATAAATTTTTACCGTATTACTTAGATGTAAATCAAACAACATAAATTATATTCTATTATCTTACCAACTTGGCACCCTTAGGATAATTCTCAAAATTCAGCTGACCTTGTCTCTGCCTTTGTCTCGAGCTCCCAAAAGATACTAATTGACAAGAGAGAAAAAGTCAATGGTTTATCGTTCAAAAGAAACAGGTTAACAGAGACAATGTTTAAACAATTCACCTCAAAATGGTTTGTCTTGTTCCCATTTCCTCCTTTTCAAGGGAGGACAAATCTGTACTGTTTAATGCAAAATACACTTAAAAGAATGTCATTAGAGAAATTTCACTATTCCTTTTGTTGCTGTCGCCTTTGCTTTTGTTGCTACCAAGGATAGAAAAATGCGTATAGCCTAAAATGTAAAATAATGCCAATCAGATCATATTAAATAGCCATAACACAACAGCATAAATTCAGATATACTTCAACAATTTGGAATTTCATGGTTCCTAGCCAGCACAAATTTTTGGTGTGGATTACCTTGCCAGCAGAAACAGCATAAATTCAACATGCACATTACATTTGTGCAGACATTCTTCAAAAAATTCTATCACAGTTTGGAATTTCACAGTTTCTTGTTATGGAAAAACACGAAGGCCAAAAACATGGAATTCAAAAGTTTAATTGCCACCTTGCATCAGAAAGTGATCCCAATCAATCAAATAAGAAACATGAAGCCTCAGGCTAACTAGTCATAAAAAATTCAGATAAGAAACATAAGGGCTAAAATAATGCAGCTTCTTTTTGACAAAAAATGAACTTCAAAGATTATAAAAACAAGACTAAAATGAACAGATTAGCCACCATAAGAAAGCAGCGTAGAAGAGAATGAAGAAGACCTTTGTTATGAAAGCAAGCCTGCCTAATTATACCACAAGGACAAGTCAAGGAATCTTTCCAAAGAATCAAGTGCTACGAACAACCTAGGCGATCAACCACTGGTTTTATATTCCACGTCCACAAACTGTTCATAGCATAATTTCCAAAGACAAATAAACGAATGTCACATCTGTAAGAAGCAGTAATGTGGGTACCATCACCAGAGCTAGAGCCAAAATACATCATGCTAAAATATTCTTGTAGACCGAACATAAGTTAAACAAATATTACAGAGTAGACAGTTCATAAAGCAAACAATACAAGGGAATACATTAAGTGTATATCTTGAACAATCATCAAATCATGCATAGCGCCAAGACTCACCAGTTTAGATACAAGTTCCCAAATTAAAGAACCTGCCGCAAAACACCAGTTCACCAAATAGCGCATGGTGCCAATTAACAAGCTTAAGCCACTAGAGATACATACATAAATATAACAAGTAACTTAAACAAGAAATCCACACACGATTACTGCCCAAAACCTGCATGACCAATCAGCAATTCAAGCAAACATCAAATATGATACAGACAATATATAAAACTAAATAGAGCGCCTACATATTTTAAATAAAACAAACTATCTAATATGTTTCAATGACAATCAACGTAAATATCACCAAAATGTATTTGCAATAGCCTAACTAAGACATTCCATAACGAAAAACAACGCAACTAGTTACTTAAACGAGAGATGAAAAATGCTGCACGTCAACAGTTATACATAAACCTCCTAGCAATCGCAACAAAACCACCACATAGTTATCACAAAAACCATAATCCCGTAATTTCAACAAAGGATCACAAATTTTCCAAATTGCCTCAATGCAATGTTTCCCCATTTTTCTTGACAGCAAGACTTTTGACAAAGGCAAAACCCTAACCACCGAAACCATAAAGAGTCCTTCCTTGCCTCTTCAGCGCATACACAACGTCCATGGCAGTGACAGTCTTCCGGCGCGCGTGCTCGGTGTAGGTGACGGCGTCACGAATAACGTTCTCCAGAAAGATCTTGAGCACGCCACGAGTCTCCTCGTAGATGAGGCCGCTGATGCGCTTTACGCCTCCCCTTCTTGCCAGTCGACGGATCGCGGGCTTGGTGATACCCTGGATATTGTCGCGGAGCACCTTGCGATGGCGCTTGGCCCCGCCCTTGCCCAAACCCTTGCCGCCCTTTCCACGCCCCGACATCACTTCGCCTCCGAAGAATCACAAATCCTAAAACAAACCAAGAAATTTAACTTGAGACGGATACAATTTTATGTAAAAGATTCAATGTCCAGCGATGAATTGGAGGGCGAAATCTAACCTGGAAGGCCAAGAATCTTGCGAACCTCGAACTCGATGGGACGGAAGAGAGCCTACCGGGTGATTCTTTTATAGTGGCCGAGACGAGTTTGGATGCCTTCGGAGCGGATTTGAGGTGACTGCATCCGTTGATCGTGTTGAGATGGGCGGATGGAGTTTATTAAAATTTGATTTAACGCGGATCCGTGAGGTGGAGGGCTGTAACTGGCTATAACTGCGGCACGAGGATCGTTGAGATGGCAAGTTACATAAATTCGTCCGCAGCCGGTAGATTAACCAAAAAATTTGTGGATTTTATTGATTGTTACGAAATTTTCGAAAGAGAGAGAGAGCTACACTAAAAATCTAAAAAAAAAAAAAAAACTAATAATAGTATAATGTATTGTACATCATCTTTTAAAGGCTAAAAAGTTTTTTTCGTCGAATTAAATTTTTTATTAAAAAAAACAAGATCATTCATCGAAAATGAATTTTTGACTGGACTTCGATTCTTTACTGGAGCTCGATGTTCGAGGATGAATTTTTGACAAAATTTATGGAGGTAATTTTTTTTTGCAAGAATTTATCTAATGGATATAGTACAATTTTAGTATTGAATAATTTTTTAAGAATGACATAATTGTAAATCCTGAATTGTTGTGCTAAAGCTGTGAGTACTTTCTTTATTTACCCAGCTAGTTGATGGAGATTTACTAAGGCTCCTGTCTCTTTCAGCTCCGTTGCTGAAGAGACATTCTTGAAACATCATGGGGCAGGGCTGACCACCCCAAAGGATTAGTCGGACTGAAGGTTCGAATACACTGGTGCCAATAAAAAAAAAAAAAAGTTAGACAATATAGTTCTTGGAGATGGGCGATTGGTTAACACAGTGTAAAACTTTTATAAAAAAAATAGGGATCTATTCTGGAGCAAATTTAAACTCTCTGCTCGAGTTCAAATGATCTATCGTTGTACTGGTTAATCGTTCAAGGAGTATAATTTTTTTATAGATTTATTTCTTTTCACCAACACAATGAAACCGACGATGAAAGATATTGAAAGTAAGCATAATCGTCTCTTGCCATAGATAGTTGGACAACGTACCAAACATAAATGTGTCACTTTCTATTTGCTAATTACTGATTTTAAGGGTTAATGATCACAGTGATTTATCTCTTTTACCACTGTGTCATTCTAAACTTTTTAAAAGGGGTTAGAGAAAATGTATTTAACTGAATCCCAAATAACGGGGCAAACATTGGCTGGATGGGGATGATGATAATAAATCACCAAAAAATTTATTCTCTCCAAAGAAAAACAAAAAGTCAACACGCCATTTACAGTCAGCCAAATCTTCTAACTGCAGAAGGCAGTTGAATTCTCTGATAAGCAAAGTAATCCCTTGAAGAATAAATATCAGCACTCATCCTTATTGACTGAATCAATTGTTCTTTGGCATTTCTTAGTGCCAGAAGAACACCCTGCACGTTGTCCTTGGTATCAACCAGGTGCTCTCCTACTGGAACCACCAGTGCCAACTTATTGTCATCTTGAGAAACCACTCTTCGAGCTGATTCCCCCGTTGAACTCCTAGAGGCATCATCCCCCCTAACAAGATCCTCTGACCCCAAAGCACAAGGCCGCATTTCGACATCAGCATTCACTGGGCCAGAAAAGCATTGCGAGGACGAAGAACTGACAGAAGTCGAAGGAATTTCCATTTGGCGATTGCCACCCAATGCACTGATAGATTCCAATTTCTTTATAGCTTTATTGAGCTTCCTTTCAGCTCTGTCTCTGCATTTGATCTCTTCGGCGAGCTTCCCCTCCAGCTCTTGCAACTGCAGAAACATGATTATATATATAAGGGAAAAGAAAAATCTAAAGGGAGTTGCTTTTTTCTTGGTGGTGTTCAGATGACACTTGCCCTTTCGGCTAACTTATCTGCCTCCTCCTTAGCAGTCTTTGAAACCACTCTCTCGGCCAACAGCCTCCCTCTCAAGCAGTCAATCGTCCTCAATTTATCATCTTCCATTTTCTCCTTCACATTTCAGAAGTTTAAAATGGAATAACAGAGGCTCCAGCAGCTACCTGTATTTCCTATTCGAAGCGAACATTACTACATTAGGATCAGGATTCGCTTGGCTCAAGCCTCAACATTCTCATCCCCACAGCGGAAGGGAAGTGTGCAGGGCAGGGATTTATTAATTGCTAAGGTCAGCTACATGTAGGTGGACCTGTGAGCTTCCTCCCTCTAGTAATGTTGTTTTCTCTTACACACCAAAATTTTGGACCACTAGCATTTAATAAATTACATCCCTTTGTGGTTTACGTGAAAACCCCATAATTGTATGTTTGTGGAGGACCATCGAGGAAAGAGCATACATGATCGATTATATCTCAGTGCATTTCCATCCTCCCAATGGTATTCTCCGTATTGATCACTGCTGCTATCGATTAGATCAAAATGATCAGCGGTCACTGCCATATGCAGCTTATTTTTCTCCAGCTAATGAATCATGACGACTGGCTTGGCTTGAGGCTGAAGCATTGGGGCCACACACTGAATGGACACTTTCTGTTTATCAATTTCCTAAATTAAGAGATGAAATGGATATTCTACCTCCATTAAATACAATATGCTTATCGATGTTAACTACAAAACTGAAATTAAGCTCTGCATACCATAGTTAACATACGATATAACTTAATGGATTCAACGTATCAAATGGGGGTAAACAAGCCTGCTGGATTGCACAGGCTAAGCATGGGTTTGATGGATCAAACGATGTGCAAATCAATGGTTTGAATGTACCAATCAAGTGAACAAAGCGAGCCATATAGATCAAAAGGCTAAAAAAATATGATAAACATGGCAGTCCATGCATCAAGTAATGCCATGGCTATTCTCGCAGGCAACTTCGAGAGCAATTACCTTCTCTCAACCGTTCTTCAAATGCATGGATTGATTTCGAGGCACAGATTTGCAGCAGATTGCCATCCGCCCAAACCAGCACCAGCTAGCGGTGAATTTAAATCTAGCGTGTCAGAAAGAGAACAGTGCCAAGTTGCAAGAAGAAGCCATGCGATGAGACGGCAAGTTTTTTAGTTTTCACGGGGCGAGAGGGAAGGCATCGATCTGAGCGCATGATCCTTGCGGAATCCGAATCAGTTCCATTCATGCATGGAATGAGGGATCGGTAAAGAACAACGAAAGGCAGGCAAAGAGCCAAAATTGCCTGCCTTTTGCGCCTTGATTTCTCAACATGATGGAGTAGTTCAGTCACATGCACGTTTGTCCTCCATTAAGTGAGTTCCTTTCCTCTTGAAATTGGTGAGGCATATAGAGAAAAGTACTTGAAAACATCTGCTTTCCTCCTCTCTTCTCCACGAGAGTAAGCACTGCTCAAAGGAAGATGGAAAAACTCCAAACTTGTAGATCAAACCCAGCATGATCTACGTCCAAGTTCAAGCCTTTTCAAACTGACCATAATATAACAATCTGAACCATTATCTACCCCCAACTCAAATGCAAACCCATCCAAATTGCCTCGGAAAGAATTCAATCAGGCTCACATCATTTCATAAAACACAACTAGATCATTTTCAAGAAGTCAAATTTAAGTCCATCACAGTACTTTCTCTTCCACTTATCTCTACTGTAACCTATGCAGCTAGAGGATGCAATCCATGGGAGAGAGAAAAAAAAAAAGAAGAAGAAGAAGACAGGTTTGTGAAGGCATTATGACTCTAAACGACACACAATGCAAAACATTCTACATTCAATCAAATAAAAATCCTTTACCTTATGTAATTCACCGTCACTTTGGACAAATGAGGCAAGCCACAGAGCTATAAAAGACAGTTGTTGATAAAAGGTTTACCATAAAGAATTCGTTGGTTAACAAAAATTGCCTTGTTACAGATTGTGCATCCGCAGGTTAGAGAGTCATCAAAGAATCCCCAAATTCGAATAGAATAATCAATTAACGAGTTTGCATCTTTATATTTTCATACTGTCTCGAGCCATTCCTCAACCATGCAATCAATTTGCTCCTTTGAATTGTTCCACTGCGACACAAACTATTGGGATATCAGCGATGCAATGGTGCTTAAGTACAGCCTGTGGCAAGTAAAATTACGTGCAACGTTTGATTTCCATTAGGACTAAATCACTCATGCTAAAACAATATTGGCATATAAGAAAGAATGGATCAGAGATGGGGTTTAGTGATGCATGTACCAGTGGCAGGAGTATGGATTGCAGTAGGCTTGGTGGAGATGATGGTGGGGATGGCAGCAGTTGCTGAGGAAGGGAAGAAGTGAGCCGTAGGAAGTGCCGTGCCCTGAGATTGGTGAGGATGCCAGTAGTATAAAGGGTACATTGAAAGCATTCCATTAGCAGCAGCAGTTACCATTCCCCCTCCTTGCGATGCTGCTGGGTAAGAGAACTGTCCATGGTAGAATCCTCCCCCACCACTTGAGCTCAGCTTCTGTAACCCAACCCATGTCATTTCTTAAATTAGAATTTAAACAATTATTATTTCTGGTCGGAATTATCAATTCTCTTTTAAAAACAAAAAATAACAACAACAACAAAAAAAAAATGGAGAAGTGGAAGATTTACCGAATTGTAACCGAAGCCCGTCGGGTAATTCGGCAAGTACCTGCCATAATTAGAAAGACGACTAAGTTATGACAACGGCATGTGCATCGCACGTGATGTGCACATAAATGGACTCGACAGCTGCCCCGATGATCCAACTCAAACTAAGTCGTGGGGCCGACATAGAGAGAGGACCACGTGGGAGCCCGCCACGTTGCGGCGACTCCGGTACGAGGCACGCGACGGGCACTACAGCGGTCGCATGGGCGTGGGTGGGTACCACGCGCCGGAGATGGCGCCTGGCAACGTTTGTTCCTGCGCCACCACCGGCTACATCGGCCAACTGCAGATTGTGAGGGCGGAGAGACTTACGCGTAGGAGGAGGGGGAGTAGAAGGGGATGATGCCGGGGTGGTACTGGTGCAGCTGGAGTGGTGGAGTTCCCGAGGCATTCGGGTAGTACCACTGCGCAGTCGGAGGCGCTGGCGACGCGACTCTCGATCCCATCGCCATGCCTTTCTCGTAAACAAAGATCACATTGTTTTGTCACTAAATTAGTAACTTCTACGGACTCAAAACCAGAGTAAAGAACAGGGGAAGCGTCCGTGGCTTTGTACCAGGCGGCGGCGGCAGTTGGCCCCCACGCGAAGAGAGTGGTGCCGGAGTGGAGGGAGGAGAGTGTCGGATTCCGACGCCTCCGCGCTTGGCCCCTACGGAGGCCAGGTTGCAATTCGCTCGGCGGCCGTTGATCACCGGCGTCGCGTCCTCGCACGCCGCCTTCGCCGCCTGTGCTTCCTTGAACGTCACCTACGCCATTTCGCAAACACTCACGTAAGCAAACTTCCAACTTTAACCTATTTCCTTAGTTCTAGTCCACCATTGCCGAAATTAAACCTACGAAGCCGTAACCCTTGGATCGGCCAGAGATCTTGTCTGAAATGACGACGGCTTCGAGGATCTCCCCGTACTTCTCGAAGTGCTCGCGAAGCGCCTCCTTCTGCATCTCCCACGCGAGACCGCCGACGAACACCTTGGTGAGCGTCGTGTCGCCGAACTGCTGCCCCATCACCAAACGCGGAAGGCAGAACAAGAAAGCAAACCGAAGAGGGATTAATTATGGTGGGAGAATGGCAAGGAAGAGGAGACGAAGCGTGTCTACGAAGAGCGAGAAAGTGGGGATAATATAAAGCAGCGACGCGGAGCGGACAGCCAGCCCATCAACGTGCTCCCCTCCTCTTTAATTGGACTCCACAAATTAAGCCGGCAAAAAAGAAATTAACGCCGCGACGGACGTCATGCGCCCGACTTCGCGCTGCCAATGGTGAGGGTGCGGCGCGGGAAAGCCACATGAACCCTCCGGATGTCGGTCCGGTCCCCGCGTCGATGCCGCTGTTCCCCATCCTATCGCGCGCGGGCGCCGCTCGGGAGAGGAAACCCTGTCCGAAGCTCCGACTGGGCCCCCATTGCACGTGGAAGCTACCGGGAGTGGAACTGTTGCAGCCCGACATCCGTAACAGCTGCAGACCCCAAAGATCATGCTACGCAACGGAAAACGACAAAGCGAACAAACTTCTATCCAATCATTAATCCAATTCTCCGATCCGTAGCTCTTAGAGCTAGCTATAAATACACAGTAATGTATTTGTAGTGTACAGCCATTAATTCTTTAAAAAAATTATAATCTTAGGGTGTATTTGATTCAAGTTATCATGTATTATCTTAGTTACGTGATTACTAAGTAATCACATAACCAATGTTATAAAGAATAAAATATAACCAATGTTGTTTGGTTCAATCCTAAATAATATAATAAAAACTTATTTGTTTGGAGGTATTGACACATAACTAAAATGCTATTTTACTATATTACCCTTAATTAAAATATAAATGTATGTTC
>JBAMHZ010000097.1:858502-872826 GCA_037177395.1 Alpinia galanga | reverse complement strand
TTATGTACGATAACATTTGATGGTGGATAATAAAGGTGCTCACAGATCCTCACGGATGAGTTGTGTAAAAGATCATTTCTCTCTCTATATATGTATATATATATAGACACACACAACTCATGCGTGAGCACCTCCATTATCCACTGTCCGATCAGACGGTGGATAATAGATATGCTTACGGATGAGTTGTGTAAGAGATCGTTTATTTATATATATAGTTTTGATATGGTGAGTAATTCATTCGTGAGCACCCCGTGAGCACTTTCATTGTCCACTGTCTAATCCCCTTAGGTTCAAAAATTGAGCTATAGTGCTCAACGATCGAACAGTGGATAACGAAGGTGCTGATGGTGGTCAAAGATGCATTGTCCACCATATGAAAACTATATATACACACACACACACATAACATACACACACACACACACAGAACTGATCTCCTATGTGACGCCTGTATGCATGGCCGACTCAAGGCATAAGCCATTAAGGCTTATGCCTAGGGCCCTATTTTATTGGTCCAAAAATTAATAGTTGCCTAGGGCCCTATTTTATAATCTCTAGAATAGTTGCTTAGAACCTCTAAAATGGTTGAGACGGTCCTGCCTGTATGTGATGCCGCTACAGGTGGCCGCTTCGATGATATACTATAGTTCAACTCTTGAACCCTAGGAGACATCAGTGTCGTCTAATTGCGGCCAGAATCTGACCGAATTGTGGTCGCTAATGTTGTAACTGCTAGAGGCCGAAATTGATCGAATTTTGACCGAATCGCAACTGGAATTCGATCGCAGTCGTCCAACATTGGATTCCATATTGTCGCACACGCACAAGTATACACACACACACATCACTCATCCTTGAGCATCTCGTGAGCACCTTTATTATTCATCGTTTGATTGCTTGAACACTATAATTCAATTCTTGAATCCAAGAGGATCAGATAACTCCTAGTCACATCTTCACTAAGTTTTTATTTACAACAATAACAATTAAGTTTTATTCTAGTAGATGAGATCGACTATATGAATCCTTCTATGACATTGAACTCTATTTCTTACTATGTCATCATTTATATTTAAATAAATTTTATTATTGCTAACCAAGTCTTTTTTTAATCTTTCTATTCTATGTTTAATGTGTATAGTTATCATAATTTTATATCGCCTAACAGGAGTATTTATTGATTCTCTAAATACATGTCTGCACCACCTTAAACGTATATATTATAGTTTTTTTTTCAATAGATGCAACTCTAATTTTCTTTCTAATACTCTCATTTCTTATTCTGTCCATTCTTATATGTCCACACATCTATTTTAACATCTTTATCTCTATAATTCTCAGCTTTTGCTCATGTACTTAAGTCATAGCTCAACATTCAACTTCATATAACATAACAGTTCTAACTGTTATTTTGTAGAAATTCTCTTTAAGTTTTAGAGATACTTTATGATCATATAAAATACATAACACTCTCCTCCATTTAAACTATTCTACTTATATTATATGTAAAATATCTCTCTTAATTACTCCATCATCTTGTAAAATGATCCTAAATACTTAAAATTTTATGGTATGACTCATTAGTTTAATACTTTTATAGTTTGTACTACATCCTCCTTATTCTTATATAAGAGAATTAAAGTACTTACCCTCTGTTGATTATATTTTTTTTATTTTTAATATTATGTTAAATAATTTTATAAGTAATTCAGCACCTTGTTTCCCTTAGCACTTTTATACCTCTATCAAAATATCATTTTGGTCCAATGACTTTTCCATTTTATATCCCATTTAAAACTTGTTTTACTTCTGAAATTTGAATTCTACGATAAAATTAAAATTTATATACTAATTTGACCTGCTTAAATTAGTTAAATTAAGGTGGTCATCTAAACTTTTATTAAAAAATTGATGAAAATTTCTCTTTCATCACTCTTTTATTTCTCCATCCTTTATTAGTACCTTATTACATTCATTTTTAATACATTTTATTTGGATAAGATATTTTGTATTCGTCTCTCTCACTTTAATTATTATATAAATATCTTTTCCCAATTATTTTGTATCTAAATTTCAATATAACTGTTAAATGTTTCATTCTTAATTTCATTCACGGCTTTCTTAGCTTTTTTCTTGGCCATTGTATATTTTTTTAAGTTTTCCTCGTTCTTATAAATATATAATTCCTTATAAGCCGTTTGTTTTTCCTTCATTTTCTCTTGTACTTTTTTTATTGCACCATCAAGATGTCTTACTTAGTGGTGCATACCCTTTGACTCACTGAGTACATTCTTGATTATTATTTTCAACTTTGATATCATCTTATCGCATGTCATATTAGGGTCACAATATATTTCACCTAATACTTTTACTTTTTCTTAAATATATTATGTTTTTCATCCTTTAACTTCCACCATTTAATTATATGAGTTGTATATATTTTTCTTCTATTGATATTATACTTGAGGCGTATATTCAACACTACTAACTTATGTTAGGTGGTTAAACTTTCTCAAGAAATGACTTTACAATCTTTATATATCTTTATATCATTTTTTCTAATCCTAAGAAGGGTAATTTATGATTTATTATTTTCACTTTTGAACGTGAACAAGTGTTCTTCTCTTTTTTTTAATAAATATATTAGTTAGTATAAAGTCATATACTATAGCAAAATTCAATAAAATTTTACCATTTTCATTTCTTATTCCAAACCTTCTATTAAAATAATTTCATTTAATAGAATATTTTATCATACTTTATCTAGGTCATCCCTAAACATTGATTTGATGTCTTCATCTAATCCTACTTGAGGTGCATATATACTAATTACGTTCATAGTTTTTTTCTCGACAACTATTTTGAGAGCTATAATTCTATCCTCGATTCTAACTACTCCTATAACTTCAGCCTTTAACGAACTATCTACAATAATACAAACTTCATTTCTTATTTTACTCTTTCCTGTGTATCATAATTTAAAACTTGAATTTACTATCATTTTTACATTTTTGCCTATTTATTTTATCTCTTGTACATACAAAATACTAATTTTTCTTTTAATCATCATATTAACTACCTCTATTGTTTTATCTGTGAGGGTTCATATGTTTTAAATTTTAAACTATTAGTTTTTTTATAATATTTATTCTTATCCAACCTATTGTGTGAGAATTTTTACCTATTTAACACTACATTTAAGTTCTTATAGAGACGTAGTAGTTTTTGTTGAGACGTTACAGTCAAATTCTGCAACACAAACTCTTACATATTTATTACTATATTCGTGTTCTAGAGATGTAGTAGTTCTTACAGAGATATTATATTTGGATCCTATAATGTGTTCTTTTAGAGAATAATTTAGTATTAATATAATAATTTAGTGGATTCATTCATTGAACATTTATCTTAGTTTAAGGCTAACTGAAAATTTAATGTAATCCTTCTCTTTTATCCGGGTTTAGAACTGGTCATGACAGGATTTACTCGTCATGGAGCAAAGTTTTCACTCATTTTTATTTAAGTGATAAAATTACATTATTATTTTTATATATATTAAAAATAGTTTTATGAAATTTTACATAGTTAATAAAATATTCTAAAAATATAATTACTATTTAAATTACTATATGCATTTATTTATAAAATATTGATTAACTTATGTATATTAACAATTGCGAATGAATATAAGTTTATTGAATATTAAACTTGTTTAGGAATATCCACTTCAAAAGTAGTTCTACGGAGTTTAGACTATTTTTTGTATTAAAAAAAAATAAATATATAACCAATTTAAACATTTAATTACCGAATTTATATTATTATTTGCTAAAAAATATTTATTATTTATTTATTAAAAATTATCAGGTAGATGTGAATTTCTTGGTAATTTCGTCTCACCAGTCATGTCATTTTCTGGCTGAATCTAATTTTGGATTTCGAAGATTTTAACTTTCCTTTTATTTATGCTCACGTCTCTATTTATATATTGTTGGATTCAAGCTGCATCTGCCAAGCGTTCAGATCTCTAGCCCGAGGCACCTTCGGAGGACTAGGGCGAATAGATTAAGGCGGAGATGGTGGGAAGCGTGGCGAATGGCTCGATGGATCTGAGGGAGAGGGAGAGGGAGAGGGAGAAGGCGGAGCCGTTGCCCAAAGAGTTCGAGCCCAAGGAGATGGTCGATGCCGTGCCGTCGCTGCGCACCGACACTGTTGGAGAAGAGAAGGGGACGAGCAGAGAAATAGTGCTGGGGAGGAACATGCACACAATGTGTCTCGAGGTTAAGGAACCAGAGGACGACGACGAGGTCACTGGAGATAGGGAAGCTTATATGGCTAGTGTCCTAGCGAGGTACAGAAGATCCCTTATTGACAGGACCAAGCACCATCTAGGTACAATTACAGTTTTTTATTAGCATCCGCTATAAATTTAATCTTTTTTTTTTCTACAAGCAATTTCTAAAGTTTTTAGAACGATTGTTGGCGAGATGTCATTTTTCCAGAATCCGCATCAATAAATCTATTTAAAATCATCATTGGATGATTAGGTTATGCTTCCTCTGCATCAATAAATCTATTTAAAATCATCATTGGTGATTAGGTTATGCCTCCTTGTTTGGGCTCACATACTAAGCGTCACGCAGACATGTATGCTGGTCTCGTGCACTTGCACATGACATGGGTTGCGTAAGCATGCAGATTCAGCAACCAAGCGTCCTTGCTAATTATCTTTTCATGGGGTAGGTACTCACATAGGTTATGTTGGGCATCTCCCATGATGAAATCGGAACTTCACCGTTGATAATATAGGGTATATTGGGAAAATTATCCTTGTGAGATGTGACTGTGGCATAGCATGGATCTTTGATGGTGGATCCACAACTTTAGCACTGACTAGGTTGTTAATCAACCTAACATGAATATGTGGGCTGGTTTAGGCAAGAAGAATATCAGGACTAGACTGGATTGTGTCCGGTCATGTTCATGGTGGCAGGTTTTATGCCATGCGTTGTTTGTCTATCCAAGAGTCTTTCGCAGCAACAAATAGCCTTTGGAAGGTGTATGCCATATAACCTTGCTTGATCTGTATTGTTTGAAAGCGTGGCACCTCCGTGCATACCAATTCTATGACTGAGTGCCCATGTAAGTATTATTTGGTTGAGCTTGCACTACTTGGGGTTATTTTAGATGGTTCAAATTCACGATGGGCATCCCCTTTAATGAGATGGTGACTCCACCCTTAATAATTAGTCTTCCAGAGCTTTGTTAGCCTGTTGATCCACTCAACCAAACCCAGCAAAGTGAATTTGTTGTCGATAACAACTTGAGGAAAGGCTACATAAATACATTTCCTTCATTAGATGAAAAATATGTTCATTTAGACGTTTTGAACTAAACATTTCTATTGTATACAGAAAACCTATCTTACTATTTACGTTTTACTGTGTCATTGTTCTTTTTCCAAATTTTGTGGTGATATTTTCTCTTAGGGAATTGTGTCTAGTAAAAAGACATTTTATATGTAGTAGTGTGCTATGCTCAGTGTGTGATGTTTTGTATGTTAGCTTGGGCCATCTTGCTTTGATTGTTTTAATTCTGTAAATTGTTAAAATCCTCATCTGTTTCATCTATTGTGTTCAATTATAAATTCTTTTGTGACTCGGATGGTATTTTCTATTTACCTTTTCTCAATGTTGTCTGATTCTATTTCTGTCTGAATCTTACCATATTCTGATTGATAATATAACTTCAATGCTTATTTGTTCTTGTTTAATTCTCATTTTTTTTCGATTTGTAGTTTGTGCGATCTATTACTGTTTGATTTACTTTTTACATTGTTTAACTTTTTGTGTGTTGCATATGGTTCTTTTATAGGCTATCCATACAATTTGGACTTTGATTATGGTGCTCTTAGCCATTTGCAACACTTTTCCATCAACAACCTAGGTGACCCATTCATTGAGAGTAATTATGGTGTCCATTCTAGGCAATTTGAAGTTGGAGTATTGGATTGGTTTGCCCGACTATGGGAATTGGAAAAGAATGAATACTGGGGTTACATTACAAACTGCGGCACTGAAGGAAATTTGCATGGTATTCTTGTCGGGTTAGTGCCTTTTTTCAAGTGCTTTAATCTCAAACTATGGACACTTTGACTGCTTATGGAAGTTAGTTCTTCAATAACCCGAATGTAAAATTTGAAAGCCTGTTTGTGGCAAGAGTAATTTTGTATTTGTTTTCCAGGAGGGAAGTTTTTCCTGATGGCATTTTGTATGCCTCGAGGGAATCTCATTACTCAGTTTTCAAAGCTGCAAGGATGTATAGAATGGAGTGTGTGAAGGTCGCCACTCTGGTATCTGGTGAAATTGATTGTGCAGATTTTAAAGCTAAATTACTTCAGAACAAGGGGAAGCCAGCCGTTATCAATGTCAACATTGGTAAGTCTTATTTATTTCGTCTATTTTTGGATTTTTCTTAACAGAGGCAGATTAGCTATTGAATATCTTACACAGGAACGACTGTCAAGGGGGCTGTTGATGATCTTGATCTAGTCATACGAACTCTTGAAGAAAATGGCTTTAAAGATCGGTTCTACATCCATTGTGATGGTGCTCTCTTTGGGCTCATGATGCCATTTGTCAAACGTGTATGTTCTATATTTAGAGTTTTGCCTCCAGTTTTCTTGTACACAAGCATTAAGTTACAGCTATGCATGTTCTTTGAAAAGACATTATGCAACTAAAAATTAAATCGCCTTAAATTGTCCAAATAATTCTTGATCTTGTTAATTTTCTCCTTGTGGGCTAATGTTACCAGTGGCACTTTGAATAGGCACCAAAAGTGACATTCAAGAAATCTATCGGAAGTGTCAGCGTCTCAGGTCACAAGTTCGTGGGCTGTCCAATGCCTTGTGGTGTGCAAATTACAAGATTGGAGCACATCAACGCCCTCTCCAGTAATGTCGAGTATCTTGCTTCCAGGGATGCCACCATTATGGGAAGTAGAAATGGTCACGCCCCAATCTTCCTTTGGTACACTCTGAACAGAAAAGGTTACAGAGGCTTCCAGAAGGAAGTTCAGAAATGCTTAAGGAATGCTCATTATCTGAAAGATCGTCTAAAAGAGGCAGGGATTAGCGTGATGCTTAATGAGCTTAGTAGCACTGTTGTGTTTGAGAGGCCAAAAGACGAGGACTTTGTTAGGCAGTGGCAACTTGCTTGTGAGGGAAATATAGCACATGCTGTGGTAATGCCTAATGTCACCATTGAGAAGCTTGACAATTTCTTGGGCGAATTAATTGAGAAACGTTCACGCTGGTATCAGGTAGGCAAAATCTCACCGCCGTGTATTGCTGCGGAGGTAGGCGAGATTAATTGTTTGTGCTCTCTGCATAAGAAATAAGGTCCTCCATTGCTAGCCCTTGCGCATACTTTCCTGTTGCTAGCTATCTATCACTGTGATGGCCTCCGTGTTCGGAAGACGTGGCTTGCGCTTGTACAAGGGAAAAAGAAAACAGAAGAACAAATAAGTTTTCTAGGAAACGTTCCTAACGTGCCTAAGATGATTATTGTGGTTGCAACACGATATTTGGTTTGTTAGTATGGTGCAGAATACATTTGGTAATATCGTCACCATTTTGAAAATTGTTATCTTTCAGAAATTTTGATTTTTTAAATTATCCATGCAAGCGTGATTGTTGACATAGTTAATTCATCTGATGAGTTAAAGTTTTGATCTTCCCTCAAGGTTAAACCAAGTAGATGTGCTCGATGCCAGTTGAGCTCGGTAAGCGATGCTCGTGTTACATGCAAGTGCTTTGGCCGGGCGTCGAGGTCACAATCGATTGCGTATTTTAAATTTTATTTAAGTGTTATACAGACCCAAACTAAAACTAAGCAAATAAAAGTCAAATTAATGAACTAATAAATCATAATTTTATTTATCAAATTGGAATTAAAAATATCCTTTCCAATAAGACATTAAAGAGAACGTTTATATGGGTGGGCAAGGGCAAGCATGTCTTCCATCCTCAAATCTCCTGATATAATACCACCTTTTTACTCCTTTCTATATTTTCAACTATCTCTCAGTACACAAATACTCTTTTTTCTCCAGGGCCGTATATTTGAAACCTTAAAGTGCATGATTCAATCTACATTTGAGTTTTATTTTCACCTTATCTAGTTATAAATGTTAGTTTTCTCTAAACTTTTAGTTGAATAGTTAGTTAACCAGGAGGATCAGTTATACTTTTCACAGCTTAAATAAAGTTTGAACATATTTTTTTATACAGTAAGTTCAACCATATTGAAAGAAAACAGTTTCCTTATCAATTTTAAAAAAAAAAAAACAGTTAATATACCTTTTCTTCAACTGAAAAGTTTGATACCGAAACATTAGCATACTTTTAGTTGCTAGTACTAGATCGAAGTAACCAATTGATCAAGTGGATTAGTGAACCGAACTGATTGGATTCAATTGTGCTGATCGAATCCAACGAAAAGATCGATCAATCCAGGCATACGAGTTGACTGAAAACAAAATATGTACACTGTTGGAGACTGGGAGTTCACTGCCATGATATTAGATCGGACCAACGGGTAGTAGACTTAAGTTAATTGACACCGCACCAACACCGCTTCTATTGCACCGTGGGCGAAGACCGTTCAACCATTAGACTCGTCTGCAATCGCGCTCTGCTGGTCGTGGAGCAAAGTGCGAGCGACGAAAGGCGGAGTTTCCGACCTCCTCGTTCTTCCTTTCTTCTCCCCGCAGCCCTCACCCTCCAAATCCATAGCCAGATCTGAATTCGAAGGGAGCAGAACAGGAGGGCGATCGAAGCCAGGCGAAGAAGATAACAAATGAGCGATAGCGATCTCGACGAGGACGAGCTCCTCCAGATCGCGCTCAGGGAACAGGCGGAAAGGGACGTCAACTATAAGAGGCCGTCGGCCAAGAACTCCAAGCCTGTCGTCAACCTTGTCCGGCCTCCGCCTCCGCCGCATTTCATGGATCAGAGCCAGCCTCATCGGAATCTTAACTCGAATTCCAATCAGCAGGGCAAGCAGCCACCGCCGCAGCAACAGCAGCAGAGGCGGAAGCCCAGTCGTGGAGGGGATGACGACGACGAATCGGAGGTCGAGATGCTGAGCATCTCTTCGGGAGAGGAGGACTCGTCTAACAACCGCGTTCCCCCGCAGAGAGGGCGTGGCGGCAGCGACCGCCGGGCGCTCAGGGATGATGGCGATGCCGGGCAGGAGGACGATGAGCCCAGAAGCTGGAAGAGGGTAGATGAGGCCGAGGTATTCTTTTTGATGGGCTAATTGTCCTTTGTGGCCCCTCAACTGATTTTAGCTTTTGGGTTGTTCTCAAAATTCTAAGTCGTGAAACTGAACGGGAGATCATTTTTGATTCATCTCTTGCAGGTTTCTCGTATTTTTAATACATTTTGATTCGGTCATTTGAATTTGCAGTAGTGTTCGTTTAATAAAGCATTCAGTTCTTTTAAATGTAGTTTTGCTGAAATTTAAAACGAAAGGTGTACCGACATTTCGTTCTACTACCCATAGGCTTTTCTTTTAGTCGAAGCAATTTTGGCTGCTTCACATGATTGTGTGGCATTGATTTGCTGGATATATTAGTTATATGGTCCCTGATCGCACTTCTGATCGAAATAACCTTGGTATGCTGTAACTTCAACTTTATGGAAAAAAAAACATTATTTGTGTCTGGATGATATTCGGTTTTAATTCAATTCTAGGTATGAAGTTTTTCAGTTGACTTTAGTATAGTCTTGTATAAGTATAACAAGGTTCTATGCTTTTGATATCCTACGACTGTCATTCTAAGATTCAAAACCAGATCAATAAAGCTAATATTTTAACCATCAAGATCGTCAATATATGCATTCATTTTTTTTTCTTTTGCGTTTATAGAATAATAAACTCAGGCTACAGCTGAAAATATGCAATGGATTGGAAGCTTCCTACCTTCTATGCAAAATCTCAGCATGTGATAAAATTTTTCTGTCAGTATTGAGCATGCTAATTTGCCGAAGCATTATAAGAATCCAAATATTTGTTAAATAAGATTAATATCACGTGTTATGAAGGTTTAGCCCATGTTAATGCACTAACTTTAGACTTTTATATATTTAGGAAAAGATGAATGCATCAAAAGGGCATTGGCTGTACTAGGCTGATCCTAAGAAAAAGAGAGTTCCAGAATTTAAGTTCTAGTATTTTTATAATGGAGAAAATAGCTGTGACATTGAAAGGTGAATTGAGAAATGTATGGGGCTGGTATATGTTTGTTTGGTTTTGTTTAATAGTATTGTGACTGACCTTGCATGATTTGGATGGGCTAGTATGATCAGAATAGTTGGTTATGTATGCCAATTCCATGATTTATTGAATATCCTGCAACCCCCCATAAAATTAAAAAATATTCCAAGTATGTAAGAATTGTGGAATCAGGTTGCAATTGTCTGGGTTGATGAAATGCCATATAGGTTGTCAAATATGCTGAATTGTTGAAATTATGTTTTCCTAAATGTTTTTTTTTCTCAAACCCGACCACTTTTTCCCCCCCCATCTTTAATGTTTCTATTCTGTTATGTAGTTGAAATTGTTGTGTTGGTAGCTGATTGAGTATGCTTCTGTATACATTCAGTAAAGTGTCTTGTCTCTCTGACAACAAATGCTTAACTGAGGTCAAGTAATCTAACTATCAATTTCTTTTTCTTTAGCTTGCTCGTAGAGTTCGAGAGATGCGTGAAACAAGGGCCGCACCAAGTGCACAAGAGCAAAAAACAAGCGCAATGGCTCGCAAAGGGCTTACACACTCGCAATCTTTACCTCGGGGTGTGGAAGTTTTGGATCCACTTGGGCTTGGGTAACTACATGCTTGATATCGTTACATTTATATTCCGTTATCATACAATTCAAATTTTGTTCAATTGCATTTGTTAAAACTCTTATGCTTAGTGCCCCGTTTTTACTATTGTAGCCTTATTTTTATTGTTATTGTCAAACCTTTCCTAGTAGCAACGAGTTGTTCAGATTCAAATTATTAAGGGTTTCCATTCAGATATGAGATAGAGAGTGGTAGAAGAGCTAGATGGGCCAGAACTAAGGATTCAATCCTATGGGTCAAACAACAGCAACATTAAGCCTTAGAAAATTCCAAAAGTATATTAGCGGGGAAATATACTTCTGTAATCTTACATCCATTCACCTCATACCTGATAGTTAAAATCAGTGGTTTGTTAATAATTGCATCTTGGGTGTTTCTTTTTACTAATCACTTTTACAAATTTTGGCAAAGTGGCATGTATTCTAATCTTGTGAATGTTAACTACTAATTATTATTTTTAAACGTTGGGAATGTCCTAGATTATGTTATCCACAATTCATTTCAATTCATACAAAAGAAAGAAGAATTATCTGACTATTAAATTGTCATTCTTGATTTTATACACTGCCCACTGGGATTTTGTGTTTTTTTTTGTATCTTCTTTGCCTTAACACCGTAATATTCTGTTCTGTCAGGGTAATTGACAACAAATCATTGAGGCTCATTACTGATGCTTCAGTAAGCTCTCCAGTTTCAAGAGAAAAGGCTGAACCTCTAGATCCTAGCACACGAGGTATGTGTTTTTTTATTAATCTTATAAAAGGAGATGATTTACTGTGAATAATTACATATGGTCTTATGTCTGACACTTTTGTATAACTGTAATTCTGCTTAATCGTTGTTTGTTCCTTTTAAATGTCTTTGTATGTCTTGAGACGTCTCTTTTCAAATTTATGATCTTTGATGTGTTTTTGTAGTTCTTGTTATTTTTTCAGTGAGTAATATTTGCTTCTTCAACCATTAATATTTCAAGAACCTGTCATCACTACTTAGGTTCTATTTGATTGTTCCATGTATCTTTGACTGAGAAATTATCTAATCTCTCTCTGAATATGTAGTGTTTCATGGACCAAGATACAGAAAGTTTGAGTTTGCTATAAAGGCAATAATTCTCTTAGTTTTTCCCACCTTCTCAAGGACTTGCTTCTACAGTAGGATTGTGTTGCAATTTACTGAGTTCATGCAGCAGTGAAGGAAATACTTATTTGAATAATTGAGAACTTTTTCAATAGTACTCGTTGATTTATATATATATATATTTCTAAATGTTGAATAAGATTTGTGTATATGTAGCTAGTTTCAATCAACTAGCTCGAATCTTTTCATATAATTCCATTTAAAGTCATGATTTCCCTCTGTCCCAAATCATTAAATAGTAAACAAACCAAGGCAGTGATCCTTTCAAAATTTCCTATTTTTTTAAAGTCATGCTTTTACAGTTGGAAGGCAATGCAAAATGCAAAGTTCAGGAGGCAGTGAATTAAATGTTTTTCTGAAATCTGAAAATTTTTGTAGCATTTTCTCCGTGAAGTCTAATGTATTTTCTATTTTTGCAAATTCTTCTCCTACAATGAGCTTTCTGTACAAGGTTTTGTTGGTTTTTTTCTTATAAAATCAACCTCACAATCTTTACTGTTACCAAAATACTAATTTCTCACTTTCTCAACTGCACTCGGTGCACCCTTGGTGACTGCAGTATCATTAAGGTCCATATCAACCACCTTAGCTCCAGTTGAAGCAATGGTGAGAAATCCATACTTTCATTTCCTGGTTCAGTAGCTACTAGTTCTGTTAGAGATGGCTACAGGGCATCCTGCTGTAGTATGCAGTTGTCCTCCCATGACTTGTATCCCTTCTTACCTCCATTTAACAACAATGGCAACTCCTACCATCTTCCTAATAATTGAATATCAATTATAAACTTATAAATTGGGCTTTAAGTAATAACTTAAGATTTTGGGTTAAGTGATCACCAAATCAAGTCAAGATGGTACCAAAGCAGAAAACCTGAGCAGCAATACTTTAAAAACTATATTATTTATTAATTATACACTATGTATTGGCTTTTGGATAGTCTTGTCTAGTCCACCTTTTAAAGTATCAAGAATATAAATATTAATATTCACTAGTTAAGTTACTCCAAATGATAGCTAGGGCAGGGCTAATCCAATTTGTTCTTCTACATGTAAGGCACTGTTTCAAGAAAATATATTATATATAGTTTTTTCCTAACCACTATAGCTTTCAGGATTAGTAGCCATTCAATCAAATTGGAACTGAGTAGCATTGCTTCACAGGACCTTCCCTTGGTGAGTCAATGTAAACAAATTGATTCAATCATTGACAGAAGGATATGAAGAGAGTAAGTGGGTGAAATCTTAGATTGGTTAACCATTTATGTCATGGGGCTGTGCTCAGCAGGGAGTTTATCTAATTTGATCTCATTGCTCAGTACACTATTTGTCTTCTTTTTGTGACTCCAATGCAGCTACAACAAGAAGATTGACGATGTATCTTCCTTTGGTTGTTTTCATTTTATGACCTTCCCTATAGCTATGCCCAATAGCTTTTCCTTGAGGAACATCTAGTGTCAGATTTACTGCACTAGGCAATATCTGTCATCTTTGGGTTCTGTTTTAAGATTTGTTCAATCATTTAGTAAATTATTTGAATTCACATATAGCAACTAAGAGCCAGGACTAATATATCTCACTATATTGGAAATGTAATTAATTCTTATCGTGGATCATGTTATTGAGTTGAGATAATGAATTATGAATTGTATGGTTAGTTAAACCGCAAAATAAGTTCGAAAGATTCTTACTTGGAACAATCTTTCAAAACTAAATAAAAAACAATGCAATTTTCTATTTAATATCCCAATACAATTAATGGAGCATGATAATCATAATTCACGAGAAAGAATGAAAGTTCATGTCTCACGTTGATAAGAAAATTACAATATTTACAATTTCAATTCATTTAGAATTTAAATAAAATGAACTCCTAGATATTTCACCATCAACTTATTCGAAAACTGACTTTGACATGGCAAGAAACCATGGACCTCATCCTCACAATTGACTACGAGAAACAACATGACAATACTCGCTTGGCTTTTTCACTTATTGTAGGGCATTATTAATTCCACCTTTGCTGTCATTTCCAAGTCTCTACGTGGCAACATTTCTTCTCCTTTGCCGCTTTTTTCTCTAGCACTCTTGTTTAAATTTTCACTTGTCTTGGAATGCAAGTTTCATCTTTTACTTTTTTTCTCTGTTAATAATGGATTAGTTTTGGTTTATAATGGGTTGGGTTAATTTCTCATGGATTTTGTGTGTTGGATTTGTTTGATTTAATAGATTGGATTTAATTTTAATTGGTTGGGTTAATTTGTGATGGACTTT
>JBAMHZ010000097.1:833441-853592 GCA_037177395.1 Alpinia galanga | reverse complement strand
CTTTATTTGAGAGACACTTCTTGATTTTTTTATAGATGTAGACTCGTATCTAATGGAGTCCATGAAAATGCAGTATCATCTTTGTTAAATTTTTTAAGAATTTTATCTATATAATGAGATTGACTAAGAATAAGTCATTCCATTATTCTAAGCATTTTAATTCCTAGAACTATATCAGCAAGACTCATGTTAAATCTTGAGTTTAACATATTTTTAGTAGATTTGATTATCTTATCATTACTCTCAATAATAAGTATATCATCTACATACAAATATAAGATGACATAAGCATCTTTTGTGTCTTTCACATAGACACATTTATCACATGTATTAATCATAAATTCACTTTCTTTTATGGCACTATCAAATTTTTTTATGCCACTGCTTTAGAGCTTATTTCAAGCCATATAACAACTTTACCAATCTACAAACTTTGTTTTCTTGCCCGGGTGTAGAAAATCTCTCAGATTGCTCTATGTAAATTTTCTCTTCTAAATCGTCATTTAGAAAAGCTATTTTTACATCTATTTGATATACTTCCAAATTTCATAGAGCAACAATAGCTAGTAACACTCTAATGAATGTTATTCTCGATATCGGAGAATAAGTATCAAAGTAATCAAGGCATTTACGTTGTTAATAATCTTTAATTATCAATCTAGTACTGTACTTATCAATCATGTCATATGCTTTCATTTTTTTCTTGAAAATCCATTTGCAACCTAGTGGTTGCCTTTCAGGAGAAGATCCACAAGTTTCCAAGTGTGATTTTACAAGATTGAATTAATTTCAAATGTAATTGTCTTTTTCCAGTGAGGTTCCTCAGAGAAACTTACTGCTTCTGAGTAATTTTGCGACTCACTTTCTAACATAAAAGTTATAAAATATGTTCCGAAGGTTTTTTCCACTCGAGCTCTTTTACTTTGTCTGAGCTCCATCTTAATTCGTTTATCAGTTTCTTCTTCTTGTGCTTCTAATACTAATTTAGAAGAACTTGCTTAGTTCCAAATTTTATATGGAAACACATGTTCAAAGAAAGATGCATTTCTCGATTCAAGAATCGAGTTATTGTGTATCTCTGATATTTGTGATTGATACACAAGAAACCGATATGCACTACTATTATGTGCATATTCAATAAAGATGCAGTTAACAGTCTTTGGTCCTATTTTGATTCTTTTTGGATTAGGTACCAAAACTTTGGCAAGACACCCCCACACTCGCAGACATTTGTAAGATGATTATTTTCTAGTCCACAACTCATAATGACTCTTGTCTATTTTCTTCCGGGGCACCTTATTTAAAAGGTAATTTGTTGTTAATACAACTTTCCCCCACATGAATTTTGGTAGTCCAAATCTTAATAGAAGAGCATTCGTTATCTTCTTTAGAGTACGATTCTTTTGCTCAGCAACATCATTTTGCTGAGAAGAATATAGAGTTGTGGTTTCATGTTTGATCCCATGATCAGCACATACCTCAATAAACGGTAATACATATTTACCACTTCTGTCACTTCGAATCACCTTAATTTTCTTATTAAATTGGTTTTCTACATCATTTTTATAGAGAATAAATTTCTCTATAGCTTCATATTTACTTTGAAGAAGATACACATAAATAATATTTTGTGTGATCATCAATAAAGGTGATGAAATATTTGTTCCCACCACATGTTAGTGTGCCTTTTATGTCATACACGTCAGTATGGATTAGGCCAAGTGGTTCATTACTTCTCTTAATATGTTGAAAAATGACCTTGCCTCAACACAAGTCTCGCCTTTATATTTTGGATACAGATAGAATGTAAGTATGTTTTGCATGTTCTCTTTCCAACAAACATTCCACGTTTGGATAGTACAACTCTATCTGCTTCAAAAACAATACGAAACTCATGCGTGCTAAAAAGTGATCCAGATACTAGATTCTTTTGAATTTTCGAAACATATAATACTTTGTTCAGAGTGAACTCCTTGTCTGATGTCATCTTTAGCACTACTTTTCCTTCGCCTTTGATTTCCGTAGTTACCGAATTCCCCATGAATAGTTTATCTCCATCTTTGACTTCCTCAAAGTTGTGGAATATTTCCTGGTTGCAACATACATGTCTAGTGGAACCAGTGTCTATCCACCATTACTACGGATTGGAACCTATCAGGTTCACTTCAGAGATTACAGCGCAGAGATCCATATCTGATCCTAGTTCAAGTTGGTCGTGTTTCCTACTTTTTCTTCAGCTTCTTACAGTCCGAAGATCTATAATTGACTTGGTTACAGTTGTAACACTTTCTAGAGAACTTCTTGAAGCCACCTCCTTTGGGTCGCACATTGGAAGATTTGGGATTCTTCCCTTTTGAACTTTGACCATGCTAAATTATGTTGACTTTTACAATATCCTGAGAGAACAACTTTCTCTCTAAACTTTTGTTGTCTTCTTCAATTCAAAGGCGAACAATGAGTTCCTTCACAGTCATCTCCTTCCGCTTATACTTCAGATAGTTCTTGAAATCCTTCCAGCCAAGAGGTAATTTTTCAATGATTACTGCTACCTAGAAGGATTTATTCAGCATCATACTTTCTGAGTGTATCTCATGCAAAATTACTTGAAGTTCCTTGACTTGGCTGATCACTATCTTGGAATCAACCATTTTGTAATCTAGGAATCGACCAACAATAAACTTCTTGGCTCCAGCATCTTCTGACTTGTATTTCTTGCCTAGGGACTCTCATAATTCTTTTGTCATTTTCTTTGTAGCGTATACGACGTACAACAAATTGGCAAGATAGTTGGAGATATAGTTGTGACACAAGAATTCAGAATGATTCCATGTGTCTAGTGTAATGATGGTTCGAGCATCACTTGTACCCTCTAAATATTTGGGAGGTTCCTCTGTCAAAACTTGAGTCGGATTCAACGTGGTTAGGTAGAAGAACATTATCTGCTGTCATCTCTTGAAGTTCAACTCAGTGAACTTCTTTGGCTTTTCCCCATAGTCAATTGGTATATTTCCAATTGGGGCGGAAGGGGTCATTACATGTTGAGCCTGTTGCATCTCAACATTATTTGTGGTCATCTCAACAAAATAAATCTATCTTAACATTGTTAGAAAATTTCTACAATCAGGTCGGAGATATAGGGAGTGTAGTTCAAAAATTAAAATTACAATGACTTCAACTCAGACTTATCTGTTGAGAATGGCTGAAGTTGTTCCCTTCCAAGTGGAAAACGTGATATTCATTGCCTATCAGAATGAAGACGTCGAGTCTTACGGAGAAGCAGTCTCCTTAAGATAGATTCATCCCCTTCGGTGGTACTATGAGATCACACTGGACATCTGTTCTTAAAATAAAATGACAAAACCATAATCCCAACCTAGCACAAGTTGTTGTGGTGACTTGAATAAATATATAAACACTATCACAGATTTACTGAGGAAAAGATGACTCAGTAAAATAAAAGAGGATAAATAGGAATTAAACTTTCACTTTCTTTTGCTTCCTTCTTGACATAATGAAGTAAAGATAAAAAAAAAAAAAAAGAGTATTCTTTCTCTCTCTCTCTCTCTCCCACGTTGTTTCTTCTTCTTCTTCTTCTTGAATTTTCTTATGCCTTAACCTCTCATGCTCCTCTTCTTATAAAAAGAAGTCAATCCATGGTGAGCTTTCCACATCTACCTCCACATGACTTGTGGTGACATATCTTCAAGGCATGAAAGACATGCAATTCTTATGTGGCTTTACCATGTCACATGCTTGAAGCATGCATGAGCATGTGGAGCATGAGGTGGCACTAATCATCATGAGTTTTTTTTAAGAATTTACTATGAACTTAGGTCTTAATGTATGAATTATGGATTAGACTTTGATGTATGAACTTGGATTAGGCCTTAATGTATAAGCATATGAGATTGTATGTGATCGTGCGCATAAGTGAGCAAATAAATTATAAACATCATGAGCCAGTGAGCCAGTATGTGATCATGAACATAAGTGAGTAAATAAGGAATATTATGACACATACTATTTGATCTATAGAAAAATATAGAACCGTCACATTAATGGCTCTCCATCGCTGCTCCTACGTATGGAGAGAGTAAATTTAGTATCAAGTGGTCAGTGCAGAAATGTGGAATCATCGATAGCCTAGTGGTGAACTCCATAAATTGATCTCTTATCTTTTCAAGACTTAACACGGCTGTACTGACCATCTAAGTTAACTCTGAAGACTTACTAATTAATCTATAGAGTTATCATATGTCTTAACCAGTCCAATACATACAATAGCATTCAAATTAGAACTATTTACATTTGTTTACCGCAGGCCGGTCACACCCCTTTTTATACTTTTTCTTTTATCAATTATCATATCAATTAAGTGTGAGTTTTATTTTTTTCCACTATCGTTCATATTTATCTAACTGTTTGGCATCCACTGGAAAAAAAAAAAATGCTAGTTTCTGATGCAATATGTATCCTTTTATTTGAAAAAAAAAATCAATTTTCGTTTTATATTTCCAAACCTTTTTGGAGCTAAAGTGATTATGTGTTATTTCATTTGAACTGTTGTGCGTTTACGCAACCTCCCATCTTTCTACATATTCAGTTAATGTAAAATTTTACTCTGCTTAAATGGAAGTTTGAGGGAATAAAAGTGGATTATTCATGCTTTTGACAAGGATTTTATGTGAGAATGATCGAGGGAATGGAGGGGACGCACGAGGAGGGTCTCCGGAGAGTGGAGCCGCACTGCTCCGTGGCGGAGGTCGACGACTTCGAGTACCTGTCACGGTTGCTCGATCGGCCGAGAATTAAGATAGAGCGCAAGCTGTCATTCGACGAGCGGTCGCTGAGCGAGCTCTCGGGCAATCTTCGGTTGGTTGACGACATGTATTCCCCCGCTTCTGGAAGGTCAGTCATGGACACACCAGCCTCATCGGCTGGAGACTGGTTTGAGCCACATCTGATGATCGCAGAGGCATGGGATGCTCACCGAAGGTCCATTGTGTTCTTCCGTCGGCAGCCTGTTGGGACCATAGCTGCCATTGAACACGCCTCGGAGGAAGTCCTTAACTATGACCAGGTGCATGGTTGAGATATTCCATTAGATCCCGAAAAGACTCCATATTTGACTTTGTTCTACTGATTTCAACTGCGTCTCGCTTCTTTGATGAATCCTTGCTTATCAGAAATCTTAATAAATTAATATATTGTTTAGTTGTTAACCTCGGTCTGTGACTTTGAACTAATTTAACAAATGGTTTCACCTTTACCTTCCTAAAATGCCAACTTGATAGAATCTTCTTGAACTTGCACTCTTTAGGATTCAGTTTGATTTTCTATAAGGATCCTATCAGTTGATCCCTTTTTATTCACTTATTTGTTAAATGAATATTTGTGTTGGTTTATATCAAAGTTTCATATCATAATTCTTGGTTCAATGTCTGTTAATCCTGTATTTAGGTCTTTGTGCGTGATTTTGTGCCAAGTGCTTTGGCTTTTCTAATGAACGGTGAACCCGATATAGTTAAAAACTTTCTGTTGAAGACACTCCTCCTCCAGAGTTGGGAAAAGAAAATTGATCGCTTCAAACTTGGCGAAGGGGTCTTACCAGCAAGCTTCAAGGTGAAACATGACCCTGCTAGGAAAAGTGAGACTCTAATAGCAGATTTTGGTGGAAGTGCAATTGGCAGGGTTGCACCTGTTGACTCTGGATTTTGGTGGATTATTCTTCTTAGAGCCTATACAAAATCTACTGGAGATTTTGCTTTAGCAGAAACACCAGAATGCCAGAGAGGGATGAGGCTTATTTTAGCTTTATGTCTTTCTGAGGGGTTTGACACATTCCCTACCTTACTATGTGCCGATGGGTGTTCAATGATAGATCGTAGGATGGTAAGTTCAACAAATATTGAAACTACATATCTTAATAAATTTGCATTATGTATGCAACATAACTTGTGCATTGTGCAAAGTTCAACTGATAGTTAGCTTTTATATACACACACACACACGCATGCTGAATCAACCTATAATACGCATCTGTTGCAAGGCCAGACTTTATTAGTTACATGAATGACATAGCAAAAAACTGATGGCGTTGCTTTTAGTGAATAATTTATGCTACTTCAAGTTTCTTTTCTAATATTTGATCATATTTTCCTATTGCTTGTCATTTAGACAGAGCAATAGACTTTGCATGTACTGCAGCTTGAAATCTAGTCAATGGAAATAGTATCATTGTTCTATCATTTCAAGTACATGACTGAACCCGATTAACAGTAACAAAATTTATATTCCAACTGTTAAGCAGCAGTAATAAAGTATGAAGTGTTGTGTCTGGTTTCATATTTCATATAACAATTAACTAAAGTATACCAAAATGTATTTGGTAGTCAATTTTTCCATCCAGTGATATGCTTGGTCTTGAAGTTCATAAACTCTTAATAAAGCCATTTCTATAGTGAATATATCACAGAATCAGATTCTGATATTAGCATGTGTTTGTTTATGGTAATGCAGAATGATGTTAACTATTAGTTTGATATCAAGTATATGGAAAGAGAATTGTTGTGTTAAAGATGTACTCATGTGGAAGTTCAAGATTTCAAGTTTCTATCATATAGTTTCGTTACTGAAGTTGATTGTACATTTTTTCTATAATGTTGCGAATTTTCAATTGCATTTTTTTTCTTCTAAATCATATAATTATTCCTTTTCGATTGATTTGTGTATATATTCAATTATTGATAAGATACTAACTTCTTGAATCATCTTAACATTGCTTTCCTTCTTGGGGAAATTTAGGGTGTATATGGTTATCCCATAGAAATCCAATCCCTCTTTTTCATGGCACTGAGATGTGCACTAGCAATGCTCAAACCTGATGCAGAAGGCAAGGAATTTATAGAGAGAATAGTACAGCGTTTGCATGCCTTAGGGTATCACATGAGAAGTTATTTTTGGCTGGACTTCCAACAGTTAAATGATATATACCGCTACAAGACTGAAGAATACTCTCATACGGCTGTCAATAAGTTCAATGTCATTCCTGATTCAATCCCAGATTGGATATTTGATTTCATGCCTTCTCGTGGCGGTTACTTTGTTGGAAATGTTAGCCCTGAAAGAATGGACTTCCGATGGTTTGCCCTTGGTAACTGCATTGCCATATTATCATCCCTTGCTACGCCAGAGCAATCAGTTGCCATTATGGATCTCATTGAAGAGAGGTGGGAGGAACTGGTTGGTGAAATGCCCTTAAAGATATCTTATCCTGCTTTAGAAGGTCATGAATGGAGAATTGTGACAGGGTGTGATCCTAAAAACACGAGATGGAGTTATCATAATGGTGGATCTTGGCCAGGTTAATTGAAATCATTTTCCTCATTTTCTTGGACAGCATGATTCCTTATTGAAAAAGTCTGAAGAAACTTTATTTTTGTATAAGCCTATTATTTATGACAGTTAAAAAAGGGTAATTCTGTTTCAACAAGAGAGAGTAATTATATAGTATATAAAGGGTGCTTCTATTTCAGAAAGCTTCCAGTAGCTGCCTGAGCGTAGGAAAAGTCTTTCTATTGAATTTGTCACTTGATACATTGACTCTATGGATATGTGCTTGAAACTTGGAGTTGTGAACTTGTTAGATTATAATATCGTATTTAAGTTGCCAGAGTAATTGGTCATCGATGAATTGGGTTTGCACATGAAAGTGATGTTGAAAGTGAAAGTACATCAGACACTTACCTAGGAGCTTAAGTTTTTATATCCAATACAGAAGATCTTCAACATAATGACAGTAAGTTTGTAACTTTTATGCTGTCTATTGCAGTGCTTCTATGGCTACTCACTGCAGCCTGCATCAAGACCGGCAGGCCACAGATTGCAAGAAAAGCCATTGACCTCGCAGAGAGAAGGTTGTCAAAAGATGGCTGGCCGGAATACTACGACGGAAAGCTTGGAAGATACATCGGCAAGCAAGCGAGAAAGTATCAGACATGGTCTATCGCCGGCTACTTGGTGGCAAAAATGATGCTTGAAGACCCTTCTCACCTTGGAATGATCTCCCTTGAAGAGGAAAAGGGGAAGAAGCCCTTGATAAAGAGGTCAGCTTCATGGACTGCATGATACACAACTAAGTGGGACTAGAACCAGATGCTGAAAAGCTTTGTCTCACACCATTAGTATCCTTGTTAACTGTTTATTGCTAGAAATTATTGCTGAGGAATTAGACATCTTTTACAATTCACACTTCTTATTAATCATCTATTTAAACTATTTTAAATTATTTGTTAAATTATTATTATTATTATTATTATTATGAATAAATATTTACTCTTCAATGCGATCGTAGCGACGCCTGCAATTTTCAACCAAACTATTTCCGACCGCTTCTCCTTCTCGAGCGATGACTGGAGAAGAACCCGACGCCTGCAGGGACCCCACAAGCGTGGCCATCTCCGATCCTCTATTGTCCCCTCCGATCTCACCCCTCGATCTCCCTTTCGACGTGCCGTCCCTCCTCGCTCTCTCCCGCCGCGGCCAGTGGCGTGCCGTCCTCGACGCAGTCGCCGTGGCCCGCCGCAGCCATGGCCTCCTTCCGCACCACCACCTCGTTTGTCTCTCTGTGTCCGCGCTTGCCCTCGCTAAGTTGCGTCGGTTCTCCGACGCCGCCGCCGAGATCGACGGCCTCGACGCCCCTTTGGATTCTCCTCGCTTCCGCTTCGAATCCTACCCATCTTCCTACCCTGGACGTTCCGGTTCCATGATCCCCTTTGCCCTCCGGTTTCTCCACGCTGACCTTCCCCAGCGGCTTGGTACCAGATCCGTCACCGTCGATCGCCTCTACGCGCTCCTCGACCTCGTCCGATCCAAGATCCTGGAGGAGACCACCGTCTCATCTGCCGACTTGTGGCGCCGCAGGGAGTTATTCGTGATGGCTTCCCTCTGTTGCAACCATTTCGCCCACCGGGAGTTCGAGGCGGCTCTCGGGCTGGTTCGGCTGCTTCTTGAGCGGGATCCATCCAACCCTTTGCTCCTCTCCCGACTCGGGTATGTCCAACTCCAAATTGGTGACCTCACTAGTGCTAAGGCGTCGTTTGCGAGGTTGGAGAGCCTTCATCCGTCGGGGGAGCGAACGGTAGAGTTGGAAAACCTTGTCGGGAGGAATAAGGCACTGGAGTTCATCGTCGCCAAGGATTATGCTGCAGCTGTGAGAGAATACGAGGAGTGCATTGAAAGGGATCCTGCCGATGTAGTGGCACTGAACAATAAAGCTCTATGCTTGATGTACTCGAGAGACCTGTCCGATTCAATCAAGGTGCTAGAGGGGGCTTTAGAGAGGGTTCCAACAGCAGCCTTGAATGAAACATTGGTCGTGAATCTTTGCAGCATGTATGAACTAGCATATGTCAACCACGGAGATGTCAAGAACACTCTCAGCAATTGGATTGCTCAGGTTGCACCTGATGACTTTGACCCCTCGTGTACTCGCATCTGATAAGTTAGGTATGGCGATTTTTCCAAAATTGTTTTCTTGTTTTAGAATGTTATTTCTTGTTCCATTATACTGCTACTTTGTTCTGTTAGCGTACTGTGAAGTGGTTGAACTAATTGCATGATGGAACATTTTGTAATCTAAGTTCATTATGGAAACTAGAATATATAATGAGTTTTATCATTATTATCATTACAGTATTCTGCTAGGAAAAACTGCTTCCTTATTTGTCCGTGCCAAGTCGTCGCACATGGAAGTTGAAGGTAACTAATAACCTTTGACTTAGGCTTATGAATTGTTGTTTCAAATTCTGACTGTTTGTCCTATCAAGTTAATAGATCAGTGCTCTTGGTTTGCAAGTTGTTGTATTGGTAACAACTAGACCTAGTTCCAAGAATGGTGGAATATTCCAAATGAAATGGGTTATTGTTGTGGTGGAGTCAACATGGATAACTATGATGCAGATTAGCATAGAGGAATGTTGGATTAGGTCTGTGAATCAGTGGTTCTAATGACCCCTGAGAAGTGAAAGGAAAAGAATGAGATGAAAAAGAGGGGATCATAAGGGAAGAGGTAATATAATATCAATTCCATCCTCCTGCACTTAATATTCTATCACTGGTAAGCTGCATAAGTGACATTTTGAGTATAAATAAGTATTGTACCATCTTTTATACAAACACAATTATATTTCAATTGTGGCTATCTATGACATAACTTTTATGATAAGAGTAATCCATCATGCTAGAGTGTTAGTAATCCTCACAGTGGCAAACCACATGCTGATGATATAAACTTGGTGTAGCCAACTAGGCAAAAATTTTATGTACATCATCACATACAAGCTGCCTAAGGTATCTCATATTGTCATTGTGTGTCTCTTATTATTTCAGGACAAGATCCACCTAAAAAATGGAGTTCTTATTTGTTTTCTTTCTACATTATTTAATTATTATAACTGCTGTTGAATTTGATTACTTTTTCTTTGAGGACAAAATGGAAACACAATAGCATCTCTTACAGTATGGATTCTTTTTCCAATTGTCATGCAGTGCCGATGCATCGGTTGTAGTGGTTTTGATCATTGGAATGAACTTTTCAGCAAGCATTTATTCTTGCTACTGAAGATTGAATTCTAGTTAGAATAGAAGCTGGCTGGAGTTCCATCCATGCTTGGTTCTTGTAAACATGGGCAAAGGCTCAATAGGAATGAGCAGCCAGATCATGTACATTGCAGAATGTCATGAGGTTGTGTTTATCTTCTTTATTTTGCTTGCAGAATCAGTGAAGCTCGAGCATTCCCTGATTCCGTGGAATTAGAAATATTTTTCAAAATGTTATACCGATCTGAATCTCCAACTGGTGATGACTGCACGCTTCAAATAAGAGTAGCAATATGTCTGAACCTTGTTTCTGATTAACTTTTTGGGTTAAAAAAAAATGGTGGAATCAGTTTTGGGTTTACCCAATCTAGGAGGGAAATTGACTCCGTAGTCCACTTGTTTCTGATTTTTCCGAATAAACCACCGCGTTGCGTTGGCTTGGTTTTTATAAAAATTATAACTGTGTGTTGAACCATTCTTTTATTAATCCTTCTTGGCAGGTTTTTGGAAAGCCACCCCTGATTTACTGGCAGAAGCAAGCCGACTGCGTAAAATCTTTAGTTGGAAGAGAAAAGTTCCAGTGGTAAAATTTAGGTTCATTTCGAATTATATTTTGGATTTATTTTGATAGGCAAATTAAGAGGAAGATCATATAGATTAATCAAGCTCAAACACTTAAATTATCAAAACAAATAAATAAAAAGAGTGTGCAGCATCTTTACCACTTACATTCATCAAGCAGCTACCAAAAGAATGGTGTGATATATTGGCCAAGAATTTTTCAGCAAGTTCCAGTGTTCCATTCGTTGCTTGCTTGTAGCACTTGGAAGAAGACCAGTAAACAAGGGCATCCTAACAACAAGAGTCGTGAATTAAATGAGAAAACATCTTAGTTGTTTGGCCACAATACAATAAAACAAACTATTGAAATCACACAATCCGATGAGCAATTGTGTACTCCCGAGCATCTGACTAACATGGTTAGCAAGGTTTAAGAAACATATTGGCTTCCTAGAAGCTAGGCATGCTCTGGATTTTCTTTTTTCTTCCTTTTTTTCTTTTTGGCCTAAAGAAAAATGAAGTTCACAGGCTGTTTCATCATCCGTTGGCTAATACCAGTATGCTTGTGTACTATATATGACGAAGACAACAAAACTAAAATATGCAGTACTGTAACTAGAATATGAAAAACGGAAATCATTTTCTTGCATCTCAACTAAATGCAACCTCTTGAAGTTGAAGTAATGGCTTACATTTCTTTTAGAGGAGGAAACATAGTAATTCCAGAGTTTATGGAACATGCTACCTCCATACGTGCATTGAATATCATCCTCAGCGTGAAAACCGATAAATATATCCTCATATCCCCCTGTTCTTTGCCCACTAGCCTCAATATCCATATAAATGCGAAGAGGTTGGCCCTTATTCCTCTAGACCAAGAAAACATATATAGTACAATAAGTGATAAACTATAATACAATAGAGCACTTAAACATATAATGATTATATAGTCAAGGTATAATAAACAAATAAAAATTATTGCTGAATGCCCTCACTAATTATCTTAGTCTTTGTTCCACTCCCATAATAATATTTGACACAGATACATTATACAAATTTCCAAAACAAATACGAAGTTTAATAAATGAGAACCCTCAGGAAAATATCATTGGCTCGATGATCTGCAGTTTCTACCAGCATTGCCATTATCTAAGGTAGTATTTTTTTTTTTTCTTTTTTCTTTGATCATACTAAAAGCTAAGGTGACTTAGCTACCTTATGATAACTAATGGACACGCATAGTGTGCTCCCTTTGGAATTAGGGCCATTATATTGAATCCCTAGTAGATCTGTTAAATGAAAATTTTAATAAATTTTCATTTTCTACATTCTCATATAACCCTGTCTTTCTTCTGAACGATACTCGCATGTAAGGTTTATCGATCTACGAACTGACTCAACTATCTTGCTGCAGCATTTATTTTCAGAAGATACTAATCAATGAAATAACCATATATAATATTGAAGTAAGAAGTGACTGCAATCATAGTTTGTCCCTGAACTACCATTCTAACACCTTGGTTAATGAAAAAGTCAAGGTTTTGCATCAAAGTATAGATTCTACGTAAAAAAAAAAAGCCAAAGATAGGCTCGTCTATTCTCCTTATCTTCTTAATAAAGAGAACAACTCCCAGTGCATGTAAAATGGCAATAATCATTTCGAGATGGACCTGAAAAGCATTAATTATCATGACAAAGGCCACTGTGGGAACAAAAGCAAAATCGTATACAATAAGTTGATGTATGCCCTTAATTTTAATCAGACAAGGACCTACATGAACACTACGTTCCCCAATTAAATTCCTACCCATGACTATCAAGTAATGGATTGCTATCTTGTTCATCATAAGCACGAAAATGTTCATGTACCTATAATCTGAATTCTGAAACCAAAATTTACTTTCAAGTGATTACAAAGATGTAAATCTCAAAGAAAGTGACAGGAAATCCAGCCTATACATCTGTCAAACAATTAGGGCCAATTAATTACACTCCACAATCCACATCTAGTTTCAATTAGTCTTTCAACTAATAAAATGATAACAGGATTTAAAAAAACAAACAAACAAAGAAACTAGAGAAATACTCATCGATTCTAATCTTGCAGTTTTAGGAGGCTGTTTCGACTCGAAGAAGATCGTCCAACTCGTCGGGGATCCAAGTCCAGTCCTTCACCAGGATGCTCCTGTTCCTGGTGCCCAGCGTCGAGCAGTTGCCCAGTGTCTATTCGAAGCCTTCGGTCACTTCTTCGACAAGAAGCTTCGATTGTTTATTTGGTCAGTTTATTCTAGCGAATTTATCATTAGGAGTTTCTCACTTTTTAATTTGCATAAATTTAAGATTTAACCTTGCTAATAAATCAACTTGTCAACCATTAAATATTTAAAATTCTTTCCAATTTAAAATATGAATAGATGTGTTTGCCATTTATAAATAAGGTTTTAATCTACAAATTATCATTTTTTTGTAAAAGATGATTTGGGCATAAATAAAAAAAATTGTTTTTATTATAGATATTTCATTTTTTTTTAAAAAAAATAATACTCTTATAATATTATTAAAGTTATTTTTGGCTAAATTAGAGTGATTTTGATTGATTTTAAATAATTTTAACTTAAGTTGATAAAGAATATTATTTTAATATAATTGTTTATTGTAATTCTTATAAAATTTAAATAATTTTAATGATATATTATTTTAATTTGTTAATTTTTTTTATTTTGGAAATAATAACAAGTAATGACTTTTTAATTTTTACCCACGTAAATTTGGATAAAGATTAATTAGATGTTTAGTTCCTTCCAAATTTAAGATGAAGAAAAATAATGCCAAATAAGAAAAATAAATAAATAAATAATAAAAACGAATACTTAAAAAACACTTATCTTTCCAACATTTCTGCCTCTTCCCATCCACAGGACCACAGCCCGTAGGAAATGGAATCAGAAAAGGTACAGATTTTTATGATTTTTCTCCTTTTTGATCATCGTCAGCTAGGCGTCAGCGTATACTGATAAACCAAAAAAACGAAAGAGAGAGAAATCATGTGATGGGACACAAACCAAACGGGCAAACTGTGATTATGGATTTTTCTTCCTATTTTATAGTTCATTTTTAAAAAGAGTTTTTGCCGATCCATTCCATTCTGTGGTTTTGAAGGAAAGCAGAAAAATATAAATCATTTAAAAGTAATAAATGGAAGGTTTCCATGTTCTCGTCGCCGATTGGAGCAGGGAGGATGACCCTTTTTTGCTGGTCTTTCATTGACTCCGCTTCCACTCTCCTTTCACTCTGCCCTTCCCTGGTCGCTTCCTCCCCCTTTCCTTCCTGGCTCTCTCCCGGTCATATTTGTCTCTTCTGTTTCTCTTCGATTTCTCTGAGGACGGTTTTAAAAAATCTCGCAGAATAGCTCATAATCGCCAGGACTCGTGGCGAAAATTGAAAAAGATGGAATTTTGCTGATGCAAACCCTGTAAAAATCGCATCTTTCTGTGTAGGAATCATCCTTCAGGCCCCAAGATTTGAACTTTGCAACCGGTAGGTACCGCCACCGATGAGTCAGCCGTCCGTCAATCCTCCTCACCATCGCTCCTCCAAGCCCACCTCGGTCCTCCCGTACAAGACCGTCCATCTGCGGGAGCATTACCGCATCGGCAAGAAGCTAGGGCAGGGGCAGTTCGGTACCACGTACCTGTGCGTTGATAAGAATGATGGCAAGGAGTACGCGTGCAAGTCCATCCCCAAGCGCAAGCTTGTCTGCCGCGAGGACTACGAGGACGTGTGGCGCGAGATCCAGATCATGCACCATCTCTCGGAGCACGCCAATGTTGTCAGGATCAAGGGTAGCTACGAGGACGCGCTCTTCGTGCACCTGGTGATGGAACTGTGCGAGGGCGGGGAGCTCTTCGACAGGATCATCCAAAAAGGGCATTACAGCGAGAGAAAAGCAGCGTTGCTAATCAAGACCATCGTAGGAGTCGTCGAGGCATGCCACTCGCTCGGGGTCATGCATCGCGATCTCAAGCCGGAGAACTTCCTGTTTGCCAGCACCGATGAGGATGCGGCACTTAAAGCGACGGATTTCGGCCTATCCGTGTTCTATAAGCCAGGTCTGTTCTTCTTTGTGATAGTAATTCTCTTTCTTTAGCTCCTTACTCTTGTTAATGGTTTGATGTGCATTTTATTGCATCTTTCTAGCACACAACTATCGCTTCATGTTGTTCAACCCTGTTGGTATCTTTTTCTTTCTTTTTTCCTTTTTCTCTGGAACATGTGAAATTTGCACTAGTTTAAGCTTCTAAAGAAGCTTGCTATTACTCTTGTAAGATATTAGATGGTTATATATGGACAGGCGGTTGTAAGATCCTTTTTCATTAAGAAATGGTTATGGATAAGATCCTTTTTCATTAAGAAATGGTTGTGGATATCCAATTACTGCGCTTATGTGGCATTGAACTATTACCATCCATATTGGTGATGATCTTTTGCTATCACATGGTCCGTTTCTCTTGGTTAATAGTTCTCGAATTATCCTTAATAAGTCTAACAGATGAACATTTTCTTCCTTTGTACAATCAAAGGGGACGCCATATGATTCTTATTATCCACATCTTCCTGCATCAGTCATTACAGTTGGAATGTCTTCTTTTCACATAAGCTAGGATACCAAGATTAAAATTGAAGAAATAACACAAATACGCAGCATATACTGCATCAATGCTCTAATACATTCATGTATGGAAATAATGAAGAGCAAAAATTCTAGCCAGCTATGCGAGATTTTGGATTTTATGTTTTTTTTACAAGTTGCAAGTTACAAAACAAAAATATGGTGAACTAGGAATATCTTGTTGAGATTGCTTTATATAGTAGCAAAGTGTACTGGCAAATGGTGAATATCTTAAACTAGCATTGAAAATTTAGTTTTAGGAACTTGCTTCGTGTCAATTATACAAAATCATGGAACCCCAATAAAAAGAACAAATTACGTGGGATTTGTTACTTACACATTACTTCCTGTCATTGAAATAGTACCAATTTTAAACTTAGAAAGTATATGTGTGGAGATTGAATTTCCTTTTGGACTGAATTTTATTAGGTAAAACTGACATCCTAATTCAAAATTTCAATACAGGTTAAACATCCACTTTCTTATTTTTCTTTTCACATGTAAATATACACGTGCAGAGTGAACAATTGATTGTTGGCTGATTTTATCAAGAATTATTTTCATATCACTATATAGAAGATTTGTTAATTGAAAATAACTTCTAAATAAATTTTTATCAGAAAACTTTTCTTGTTCCATTATATTAAAATGCCACCAAGAAAATTCATTATTAATAGCAACAGTGACAAATTTATCAATTGAATTGTTAATTCCCTATAGATAAAACAGTTCTTACTGTGTTTTTATTAAATACAGAAGTTATCAGATGCTTTGCTTCATTGTGTAGACTAACATAATTCCTTTGTTTGCTTTAGATTGATGCGTCCGTCAAACTTCATAGGATGTCTTAACTTCCGTTGTATGTTTGAGGGAGCTCTCTTTTATGATACTTGTCAATCTCCTTTTGGTATAGTTTGATACAACTCAGAATACTGTCTGATTGACATGTGAAAGCCAAACGGAGCGATATGGAAATTTTGCATGATTAAGAAACTTTGCCATTTCTCTTGTCAAAATTTCTATAGTTCCTTTATGAAGAGACAGAACTAGGCAAATCATAGAACAAATCTACTCTCAGAGAACAAGATCTTATTATTCTTTCTCATAAATCAAAATCCAGCTTAGGTGATTAGGTAGAAAGCATTGATACTAAATTCCAATGATTAAAAATATATATTGGTGCATACTGACACTGTTATCTGAATTGCTGGTTTAGTACATGTTTTGGATGGCAAGTGTTCAAATTGATTACCACTATTGTTACCAAGAGTGACACATGGTACGGGCTGGTTCTCATAGGAAGCAACAGTAGGAAGGGACATTGAGACTGATAACTGAAGAGGCTGAAGTGCAGAGACAACAGCTGAGGTGGAGATTGAAGCGACAGTCACATAAAAGCAGTTTCGTGCTAAAGATGTGGTGGCATGATCATCTCTTGCTTTGTCCTTTACCATTACTTTCTCTCATCCTATCCTCTACTTTTCACTTTCATTTTTCTTCTTCTTTTCCTTTTCACATCTCTTTCTCCAACTCTCTTTTTCTTTTCTTTGTCTCCTTTATGAGAGAAAGCATATATAGGATGTTAACATGCCAGCTAGAAAATCTTGTTTCCTTTTTTTATGATGCACTGGTGTTTGTATGTATGTTTATCGAACCGTTCACCTGTTTTGTACCAAACTAGTTGAAACCTGAAATAGAATCTAGACTGGTTAGCCAAACTGCAGATTTCATGAACACTGCTGGTATACAACAAATGTCATTTAATGATAAATACAGAAAGCACAAAGGATAAATACAGAAAGCTAGACAAAGCTTGTATTAGTTAGTGCTCTGCTAAATTTGAGGATGGTTTGTTAGACCATAAAGTCCATAGTTATTATCATCATACATTGTTGTATTATCAAATTTGGCCTCTCGAATAAAAGGTTTTTCATAAGCTGATTGTTCTGGAACTCTGCAGGTGATACCTTCTCTGATGTTGTTGGAAGTCCATATTATGTTGCACCTGAGGTATTGAGGAAGCTTTATGGACCAGAGGCAGATGTGTGGAGCGCAGGCGTCATCTTGTACATTTTGTTGAGTGGGGTGCCACCTTTCTGGGCTGGTGTGTAGTTATTGATGCTGATTTTTGGTTCTGTCAAGCTAATTTCTGAAAGTCTACTTCTCTTATTGTCAATGATGAATTGTTTTATTTGCACTTCTTGTCACTCTCAGAAACTGAAGCAGGGATTTTCAGACAAATATTACAAGGTCGTTTGGATTTTGAATCTCAACCATGGCCGGGTATTTCTGATAGTGCAAAGGATCTAATAAGAAATATGCTTAATAGAGACCCAAGGAAGAGATTTACAGCACATCAAGTTCTTTGTTAGTATTTTAATCCTGGTTATTTTTCTATGGATGTACACTTTCAGGAATGTCTTTAGTTTCTCTATCGGCATGAAGTTTCTTCTTCTAGGTCACCCATGGATTGTTGATGACAAAGTTGCACCTGATAGACCCTTGGACTCTGCTGTGCTATCACGTCTTAAGCACTTCTCTGACATGAACAAGCTCAAGAAGATGGCTCTCCAGGTAATCTTCTATTATGTAAATATATTGATAAGCTTTGCATTTTTTCCAGCTAATTAAAATATTTCATTTGGCATGCTGCACACTATATGCTATGTTAATAGCTACCAGAGTGTCTACCAGTCTCCATAAAAACATGGGGAAGCAGTAATGTTTTTATAGGTATAGAAGATTGTTTATATACTTGTGAATTCACTTGTTTTTCACTGTTTAGTGTTTGTGTTTATAGAGGATTTATAGTGGATTTCATTTGTTCATAATTGGTCTCTTATCTATTCATGCAGTGTATTAGGTCCCCAGCTAAATGATCTATCACAATTTTTTATATGAAAATGTAATTTTATTAGCACAAGAAACTGAAATATCATTTCCTTAAAGTTGTTAATAAGTATGCATGAGTCCTTCGTATATGTTTTCACGCCATAATTCTGATGAGAAATATTGTTTTAGGGTCTTAACAGTGCATCAAGAGCTGACTGCTACTGCTTTTGAAGTTTATTGGCTAATGACTGATAGCAACTAGTAAAAGAAATGTTGACATATGCTTGTGTACAAATAACATTTCTGAGGAGAGTATCAATGGCCATTAGTGAGAAAACTAAATTTTTTTATAAATCTATGAGTGACAAAATTTTCGTAATTCTAGATAAACATGTTTCTTGAGTCTAGAAAATATTCATCAACAAAGATTTCCTGAAAACTTAGGAAGTTTCATTTTCACCTAAATCCTTGGGTAGAAACTCTAGAACAACTCCCTACAAAGATTAGTTGATAATTAATCTATGCCTGTATGCATAAAATCTCCTCCATATGCTTTGTCGAAACGGTTCCTATGTTTCAATAGGCTCCCACATAGAAAGCCAACAGGAACAATTCCTGCGTTTTCTAATTTAAAACTGAAATTTTATATTTATTCTCTTTTTTTTTTTTTTCTCTGTCTTTCCACAAAATCCTTAAGACCTGTTATTTGTAGAAACGAGGCAGGTGGCTGACCCTTTTTGCTCATCGAAACTATTTACTTTGTCGTGCATATTATCATTAATTTGGACACTACAAACAGCTAGAACCTTTTCTTTTTTTTAAAATGCTTCTTTATGTGGAGAGCTATCTGTATTGGGATGCATGATAGCCATTTTTTTCATTTTTATTGGTGAAAGCAAAATTATGCCTGTCTAGTTGCATGCTCTTAAATTGCAATAGTTGAAACTCTAGTTCTGCATGAAAATATGAAGAATACTAAGGCAGTATTATCATTTCCAGAAGCTGAGGTTTTTCTTGCTGCATTTTCTTGGGAATTATTAGTTCCACAAGATGAGGTTTTCCTTCTCTTATCAGATTTATGTTTTGTTTATGAGATTCATTTAATCACTTCAGGTAATTGTCAGTTGACATAGAAAAAAAAATTTATTTTGTCCTCTTTTGTCTATTCTTTAAGCTTTGATCTAGACAATTTTATACACAACCTTTCACAGAGGAAGCACCAACCCCAATAACCTAGTGGGATAAAACTTGATTGTTATTGTTGTCGTCTTTCACGAAGGAAGTTGAATTGTCTAAATGCGTCATGCCTTGCTAGGTGGGTGTGTGCTGGTAAGCACATGCAATCTGCCATGGAAGTAACTAATCTAGATAATTATGATTGTATGTTTTAGGGAGAAAAATTGTGATGATGGTTGAGAATGTCTACTACCGATGTCTATTTTTCATAAAAATACTTTTTCCTCAAACTACGCATATCTTTGTTTTGCAGG
>JBAMHZ010000097.1:806531-820000 GCA_037177395.1 Alpinia galanga | reverse complement strand
TCTAGTCATCACGCTGCTCTAGCCATCCGCCCGTCCCGTGGAGGACGTAAGGTATATGTTCTTATTACAATACACAATGCATATTTAATATCTTGATATGTTATATTCATAGACATTAACGTCGATATGCATAGAAGACAGGAAAAAAAAAGATAAAATGGCATCGCCCGGACTCGAACCGGAGACCTTCAGTGTGTTAGACTGACGTGATAACCAACTACACCACGACACCCTGTTGAAAGCATAGAGAATGTGAAATATACATTTTATATATTTTTAAAAGCATAATTTAAATTTACCGGGGGCCTATTTATCTGCAGTCAATTGCTGAGCCATTAACCCGTTTGATAAGTTGGAAATTTTTAATACGAATAAAATATATTGTATCAAGACTTCACCGCATAAACTCCTAAATTATCTCTCCGCATCATATATTAAACTTTTCTAGAGGAATCGAGCAGATATCCTCCTCTATCAAATCATGAAAGAGATACATTATTCTTTACATTTATGTGTAGATATGCAAAAGAAAAGGACTACTGTAATTTTTTTTTATATTATTAGTCACAACGTAAGGATTATTTACGTTTTTTTAAATCATATATAATAAAACGTATTTTCTATATTTTTAATTAAATTTGCAAGGACAGTGGTAAGTTGAGTCGTATTCAACCAAAATGGGTCCAATCCACTTTTGTAGTAGATATTTCTTAGATACTCTAATATTGTTGTCTAATAAATCAGCTTCTCTTTGGGGACAGATCTCGATACAATAAATTAACAGGCCTCTTTTGTATTAGGATAATTAAGATGCTTAATTTTATTGAGATTTACCGTAATTCATTCAATTCACATTGAAATAAAGGATTAGGATTAGGATTAGAAATACTTGATAGGTCGATTTCAGCCACAGGCTAAAGATCTAAACTATCAACAAAAGAAAATGCAGTCATTTTCTTCAGGTCGCTCTTCCCATTAAATGATATGGGAATAAATGAATTGTCACGCGAATAAAGGAGATGAACTCCACGATGCAATAAGCATCCATTGTACATTAAGCAAGGAGAAGAGAATAATTACGTTGCTGTTGCAAAAGGACGAGCCCTTGCAATCTCTTCTCTTTTTTCCAAATCCACAGAAAACTAACAAAATACCTTGCTGACAGCAACTTGCTTATTCTCCATGATTGGGCGATGATAGTTCGAGGAGATTGTGATAGGAAGGGCCAAATGCATGGAAGGGGATAGCTTTTTTTAACATGTTTTGCTCTTTTCATTGAACAGATACATGGACAATTTATCAACGCGAACAATCTTTTATTATTATTTAAGTACTGTGGATAAATTATCTGTGCATGGCCTGAAAGGAGAGCAGATGTCTGTGCTTCCTTGCAGCGTACGTGCAAAATGGATATTTGCTTGTTAGCGTTGAACAACAAATGAACACTTGCGCCTCTCGATTTATTGAAGTAGACGAGTAAAGGCGCCGACGAAGAGACAATGTTAGATCAAGTCGTCAATCCCTGCTCTGCTTCGCCGTCAAGCTGCCTTGATGCGCCGGAGAGCGATGTAGGCCAAGGCTCGGTACCCGATGAGCATGACGAGCAGTGCCATGATGCAGACGGAGGAATCGATTCTTGTTCCGTAGTGCGTCGACGATCCGAGGAAGTAGTCCATTTCTTTGCCGCTGTACTGGATGTTGATGAGGAGCCTGTAGCCGTAGAAGGTGAAGGAGACGTACTTGATCCACTCCAGGCAGTTGGGTATGTGCTGCACGTAGAAGCCGCCGGTGAGCAGGAACGCCAGCATCGTCACCGTCGATACCGTCGAGGCCTGCTTGGCGTCCATGATCGCGGCCCCCAGCGCCAGCCCCAGCCCCTGCGCCACCAGCACGTAGCCGAGGATGACGGCGAGCGTTAGGAGGAACGCCCCCGGCTCCGTCCTCAACCCGGCCATCCAGTACAGTATGAAGGTGAAGACGGTGGGGAGGACGAGCTCCATGGGCAGATCGCCAGCAGTGCGCGCCATGAAGTAGGAGGAGAGGCTGTACATTCCCGATGCGCGTTCCTTGAGGAAGACGGCGCGCTCCTGCGGGAAAGTGAAGACCGAGTTGAAGGAGGCGAAGACGCCCCAAAAGATGGTGATGAAGAAGAGGAGGCCGAGGCGGTCCTGAACGTCCCTGAGGCTCGAGCGCCACCACATCGAGCCGGAAAGCACAGCGGTCACCATGACCTGGAAGACTCGGAGGGAGTTGAACGACTCGTGGCGTCGCTCCTTGAGGCTCCGGCGCAAGAGGACGGAGAACTGGCTGAACCAGCTGACGCTGTTCTTATCTCTCTTCTCCTTCTCAGCGAACAATTCTCTACCTGTAACATGATCACATACGTCAAACAATCAGCAAATCTTCGATGAACTGATAAAAAAATAAAATCAGACGCTTACTTCTCAGGTTTGCATCTCTAGCCACGCCAGTCAACCTGAGATTGACTTTTGGCGCCAACACTTGATTGTAAGATGAGATTAGAGATTGCTTGACAGTTGACTTTTCGGCGTCTCCTTGGTACTCTTTTTGACCGACCCCTGGAGCAAGAATGTAGAATGCAACAAAGATAAGGTGCTAAACTTTTGAATTATCGAGAAAAAAAAACCAAATAATTGAGAACCTCGTGGATCATTGGCATGGATTTATATTTAAAATCCTGTTCCAAAGTCAAACTAAGGGTACAAATCTGGAAAAAGCGAAGCCAAAAAGAATGAAAAGTGACACCCAACACACTGCTCTTTCCTGTTAACAGGGCACCTGTACAATTTAGCGAGACCAGTATTATTCCCTCACTACGTGTCCGCTAAGTGGCACTGAGCGAAAGCCAACGAACCAAAACAAAGCGAAAAGAAAAGAAAAAACTACTGAATGAGCAAACGCATCGAGAGAAGGACCAAACAGAGCCAAATGAAATGATGTGTTCCTGTTTATTGCTCGGCACAAGTAATGCAGCAGAGTATCTACATCAACCTATTGACATTTAAGCATTCGATGCGTGATCTAAAATCCAAATCTAGGACCACTATGGAAATCGATTTTTTTTTTTGACTGCGCGAGTGCATAATTTGAGAGGAGAATAAAGACGATATGTTATAGAATAGCGAAAGAACGGGCGGTCAGTTTGTTGTGGATCCAATAATACATCTCTCCTTTTCTTGCAGCTCTGCTTTCTCCACTAAAACTGGCTAGTTCCACTTTCCTCTATGACTATGACATTCAACACTCTATCTCATTCTAATTCTTGTTTATATTTTCATGTAAGTTGACATGTTAAAAAACTTGCAGGGTGCAATATTATTGGAGAGGACTGATCGAGTAGAAATATGTGCTAACCGTTGGCCAAATCGAGCATGAAATCGGCGGGGTTGACGTGGAAATTTGGAGGAAAGCCGACGGTGGCGAAGTAGTCCATGGCTTCTTTGGCCTTGCCCAAGTACAAGCAATTGCCTTCGGAGAGGAGGAGCACCGAGTCGAACATCTGGTAGACGCGGCTCGCCGGCTGGTGGATCGACGTTACCACCGTCCTCCCTTTTCTGGCTAGCCCGCTGAGGGTGGTCACCAGCCGGCTGGCCGCCGTGGAGTCGAGTCCCGAGGTGGGCTCGTCGAGCACCAGCAGGCTCGGATTTACAAGCATCTCGTGCCCGATGCAGACTCTCTTCCGCTCCCCGCCGGAGATCCCCCGCACGAAGGACCCGCCCACGGCCGTGTCGGCGCACTTGCACAGTCCCAGATCCGCCATCACCTCCGCCACCGCCGCCGCCTTCTCTGCCTTCGCCAGAGTCCGGGGAAGCCGGAGCATCGCGCAGAAGAGCAGCGTCTCCCGCACCGTCAAATGCGGGTACAGCACGTCGTCCTGAGCCACGAAACCAATCCGCCGCAGGGCCGGCCTCGCAAGCCGACGACCGTTGACGAGCACGGCTCCAGAGTGCTTCCCCTGCAGCCGTCCAGCGAGGATGCTCAAAAGAGTGGACTTTCCGCTGCCGGAGGGACCGAGAACGGCAAGCAACTCGCCGGGAGACACCATGCCGCTCACGCCGTTAAGTATAACTCGCTCATCAGAGTCAGAGCTTCCGCCGCTGCCGCCGGTAGTCAACATGCACTTGAGTCCTTTGCCGCCGGTGGCCGCCAGAGGATCGAGCTTGACACGGTACGATATATCAATAAACTACCAACGACACATATCACGACAATCAATTAGAAAGATTAATCATCCATCCAGTGAACAACAAAAGCAGAGAAATCGAGCTCGAAGTGGTACTTGGAGAGTAAGAGGGAAGCAAGAGCGAGAGAGAACGGAGTTCATTCTTGCCATGTCAACTCCACTTGGTTCATGTTCGTGATCAGAAGGCATTTGTCCGCCGATGCGAGAGCAAAAGAGGCAACCGTAATAGAACAGAGGAGATAAGAGTGTGAACAGGGCAGCGGCAGTGATCCAAGGAGGAGAGGGACGAGAATGAGTCGGTATTTAAATAGGAAATGGAAATGGAAGCCACGTCAAAGTTGGAGGAGAGGCCACAGGTGGGCTGGTACGTGGAAGGCTGTGTGTTACTCAGGGGAGACAGTTGGCCCCACTCAACAAAATAGAAAGGAATAAGATGATAACTAATGTGAGTGTACAAAAACCTCTGCTTTCCTAATCGTATTGAAGAATGAGCACCACTTGAGGACGACGACGACAACGATCCCTTGTTGAAGGAATGGCCGTGAAGAAATCAAGACTCTTGGCTATGGAGAAGGGCAATAGAGAAGATAAGGGATTATTACACAGAATAGAACATTGATTTTTTTTTTTGGCCCAAAAAGATTCTCCCAGGAAAATTAGAGGGAAATGAAACACTGATATGGCATCCTTTCTCTCCGAGGAGGACCGCTTAGCATATATATTTAATTCGGTCCGAGATCAAGAAATAGATGAAATAGACTAATTTTTCTATAGTGTCTGGTTGAATATGTCGGTTAAATCAGTCTATGACTTGCTAAATTTCTCCGCTATAGTTTTCTAAGATTAACTAACCTATTAAAATTAGAAATAAATTAAAAGGGGACCAAAAGTTATCTCGGTAAAATTCCTTTGATACTTAAATTAGAAAGCTAAGAGACTAGTAAAATTAGAGTGTATTTGGCCTCTTGTGTCTCTATCCTTCTTACCTTATATAGGAAAATAAGGGTACACTCTTTTGGAGAAATTTGATGTGGCCGAATATGTGACTTCTTGAAGGAGATCATGGATGAGATCATAGGGTATGCCTTCGAGATTATAATCATAGAGGAGTGTGTCTTTATAGAGTTGTGGAGGGGTGTGTCTTTGTGGAGAAGATTATATATAGAGTTGTATAATCATGGAGTGTGCATCAATCTTGTTCAGGTCAGTTGAAGTCTCATTGAGATCGGCCGAGGCTTACATAAGGTTAGCCAAAGTTTTGTTAAGATCGGCTAAGAACCTGTTGAGGTCAACCGAGGCATTGTTGAGATTGGACAAGGACATATTGAGGTTGGTCAAGATCTAACTGAGATCAACCGAAGTTTAACTAAGATCAACCAAAGTCTTACTATTGAGGTCAATCAAAGTCATGCTGAGGTTGACCAAAATCTTACTGAGGTCGGTTGAAAACTTGCTAAAGATGACCGAAGTCTTGTTGAGATCGACCGAAGTCCTGTGAAATCGATTGAGGACCTACTGAGGTTGACCGAAGACTTGCTATCGAAGTTGGCTGAAGTCCTGGTGAAATCGACCAAAACCTGAAATCGGCTGAGGATATGCTAAAGTTGATTGAGGTCTAGCTGAGATCAATTAAAGTCCTACTAGAATCAACCGAGATCTAACTAAGATCAATCAAAATTGTACTGAGATTGATAGAAGTTCCGAGTTCTTACTGAGCGAGATCAAAATCAAATTGTATTACCACCATACAAATTAATTGACTTTAACTTTACAGATGATCTTACCTTGCCACGTTAATTAATATTATTTTCCCTCACTTAGCTGTCCTGTGTCCTCTTATGCAGACCCGATACAGCGAACCCTACGAAGTGCACAAGTTCGACAACTAAACAAAGAGTAGTCGTCGCTTCAAAGGTACATACAGCATACTAAGTAAGAAGCTGAAAAGAAAAGGACAGTGTGTTAGGTGCTCACACCCTGATATTGAAATCGGATCTATGAGTTGTAGCTGCTAATTCCGAGGTAAAGCGGGAGGAAGCTTGGGAATTGGAATCATGCATGGCATCGAAGGTGCGTGTCAGAACGCCTTCAATGGCATCAATGCTTAACTTAATCTTGGAGAGCCGCTACGTACGGGAAGAATATCCAGGACTTCCCTTGATCCTATCTTTTTGGCTCAGCTCGTCTGAAGCACTATAGGAGGAATAAGGAAACAGTGAAGTCCCATATTTGTAGCTAGCATGCAGTAGATCTGTGCGTGGAAGGAAAACTAAAATAAAATGCTGTGAGATAAAGAGAGAGATGAGGTACCAGATTCCATAACTAAGCCTATTAAATTCTACAACTATTTTTCAATCTTTATTGATCGCGTAGATTATATTTATTTAGTGCAATGTTATATGGATTTCAATGCTCTGCTTTTAACTGGAAGTAATCGCCATGGATTTGTTCTTTGGGAAGCATCTTCAGGACTTAAATTTGACGCACGGAAAAACCGAAAACCAGGGGCATATTTTGTGGTTTGGCATGTAAATTGTGGAAGAATCAACGATGGTTAGGCCGTTGCATGACAGATATCGTGTGAATTTATGTATGCATTATTGAAGTCAATAAACATGATTAAAGAGTGTTTTACTTAATCACGTATTTCTTGTTCACATTTAATCGAGTCATATTACATTTAAACCTTACGTTTTCTTAAAACATGTTCTTAATTTTGAACTGTACCACGAGAGAAAGTTGGATAAAGTAATCCTTGTCCTAATGCGATATGACTTTTCTGCTGCATGGTATTTCATTCAAATTAAACATGCAAGAAATTAAAGTCAAATTTGTAGTCTTTATCTTCTCTCTGATTGATCATCTCCAATGATATATGATGCTTCGTGTATATGAGTTCTTAAGTAACCAATTACAGAGAGGAAGATAATAAATGAGTTTTTCAAAATCACTCTCTTAATTCTAATAACTAGTTCCTCGATAAAAATAGTGCATTTCATCTAAATTAAATCCTTCATTTATATATTACAATAGGATGTGTGCGATTCTCCCCTAATCTCATGATTGCCTTATAATGCATGCATGGCGAGCTAGCTACAATAACAACTCTATATAATTTGCTAGCTAGCTAGGTTCGGTTCTTACTATAGGTTTGCCTATCACCATCAACATATATCGACCACTTAGATAGCCACCAAGATAATATTAATATTTAGAAACATACAGAATTAACTAGCTAGCTAGATAGTTGGAGACGTACATTAATCAACATGAAATCAAAAGGAGAAAACATTACAAAAATGTACGTATTGTCGTAGCTAGTCAAAATGATAAATACTAAACAACTAATTAAGCTAATTCACCGACATATTAATATACAAAATGCCATATAGCAGCTAGCTCATGCCACCTCTCCTACACTTGTTCTTTGCGACGAGTATGTTTGATGGATATGCAAACTAATGGGTCCACTACTGGACTGCTCATTTTCCAACTTCTGGCATATAGATTTTTGTTTAATATGATGCCTCGTCCATGATCGATTGCAACTATGCACTATTTCCTGACACCTTGATAAGATGAATGATGCCCTAGGCCTAGCAATGACCATCGTCCACTTTGAAAGCATAGCTAGGTATAAAAGCTTTAGCGCGGCCAGCCAATGATCATTTCATATAAAAGCTTCACGTACAGTGAGGGCAGTGACAAATGCACTGACTGTTTTTCCATGCATGCAACACGTACGTATACTGCCCCAATATGAAACCTTGGACGAGCACGTCCTGCAGGGTTTTACTTGTCACCTTGAGTGCTCATGACGTTGCATATATAGTAATCTACCATGAGTTTGACACGTGATTGGTTAAGTCGCTGAGAAGTGTCAGTTAATGCCTGAGCCGATGAGAAAAACAAAAGGATGTATACGTGCCCCATGACCATTGCTGTTTTGATCTCTCACATTAATTAACCACACGTCGACTTGATGAAAGATGTTGTCTTACTAGCGTTTATAGCTAAATAATAGGAATTCACCATCAGCTCGAATGACTTAAATCCCATGATTATATAGGACTCTTTATGGGATGCGAGGCGAGCATATGAAAGGCCTTAGATATTAGCCTTTTTTAGCTTTAGGCGTGGATAAGCTCGTAAGGTGCATGCATGTGCGATATTGGAGAAGGAAGATAGCACGGTCGCTTCGTCCTTTCCTGTGCAATTTTTTCTCTCGGTGGGAATGATGAGATGAGCCAAAAGGTCCTCGGATAACATGGCAATTGGAAGAACCGAGACATGTGTCTCAACTTCCTCTCACTTCTCCCACTTACAATGGAAACCAAATAGTAATTTTCCAATAACTTTAACTTTTAAGAGCTATATATTTGAACGAATACTCGTAGCTCGATGGATGTTATATCAGATTAGAAGACCTCAGAAACCTCAAAATGCCATTTAGTGCGAAGTGTACAAGTGAACCTCCCCATGACTTGTGACAAGAGGCCACGTGTGGCTTGCACGCCATGGAGTTCATCCATGGTGCCATAACTGAGGTGGAACCAACTCACTGTTCGATCACTAATTCTCCCACTAAGTCACTAACTTAATTGCATCAAATCTCTCTCTGAGCTCAGTGACGACGTAGGGATGGAGGCAAATGGATACACTGTTTAAATATGTATTAGTCGTAATATGACGAAGATCTAGTTGCAATTTAAGATGGATGAATTAAGTGATTACATCTCACTTCCGTACATTATATATTGTCTCGTCTACGTAAGTAGAAACGAAGTATCCTGAAGATTCTTAATCAATTACATGTCTAGGGATTGTAGGTAGTAGGAAAGGAGGGATGAGAAGAAGACACGTTATATCTACATTCATGTCTTTTTCTTCGAATTGCTTTGCCCTTTGGCCACTGAGGAAAGAGAGCTAGGTGTGCTTGGCTACAGAAGACAAGGTACGTAGCTTATGCATTGCATATATAGTGCATATGGAATTCATTTATCAACATTCAAAAGCAAGCGCCATCTAACATGAAAGGCCATTATGACCTTAATTAACACATTGATTATGCATCGAGATTGTTACAAGAATTTCATACAATAAATAATGTGAAAAATATAGAGTCGATCACTATTATCCTATAAAAAAAAATATTATTTTTAATTATATTTAGTTTGTAGAGGTTATAACTCTAAATTTATAATCGTGGCTTTTTAATTTTTTTTACAATATTAAATTAGTTTATACGATTCGATATGTAATGATTTTTTATTCAATAATTCGTCACTTTTATGCAAAGTAGCTGTGGCATGCCTTTTAATATATTGGATTCAGTTTATTTAACTTCACATGCATAAGATCTTAATTAAAGAAAAGAGAAAGTAAAGTTGACAAAGTTGATGGGATCGTTGGCAAAGTTTATACGGTTCTTCTGTAGTCCTAAAAGACGGCAACTAAAGACACTGATAACACCGTGCATTAGCTGCAAATTTCAACCATGGATGCAAACTAAGACTTTATTGACCATCAAATAATACAGCACAAAGAAGATGCAACCGAAAGAGAGAAGAAGAAGAATTAAAAAAAAAAAACTGTGTCATTGTGATCGAAACTGTGATAAGGTACCACCAACAAATCTCAAGGAACCTTTTGACAAAAGATCAACTCCGAGTTCTGAAAAACTAAAAAAATTAAGGTGAATGCGTCGTGCATGCATGAGTATTCCTTTGCTTCTCCAGTTCTTCCACAATTCGCTGCTGCTGCATGCACATGCCATTGCATGCAAGGTGCTCTCAGTCTCTGCACTCGCCCCTTTTTCCAACGAAAGGAAATGTCATTTCTTCACTGTAATCGAGCACAGGAATCATTTTGCAGGGATTAATTCCTTTTCCTGGTTAAATGAGATGAAAATGAAGATAATTAAGGCTACATAAATAATCAGCATGCAATGCATTCTGCAGATATATTCATGGCATCATCACAAGGCTGGCAGCGGTGATCTTTAATAAATCTGATTCGATGAAATGACTGGTTCAACATGACAGTGCGCACTAAAACTACAGCAGATAGTGATGCATGCATGGGCTTTCGGCAGTTTTCCTTGCAGCCTTAAACCGGGCCAAGTTCGAGGATTTAACTTTCATGGTGCATGCCATTGAGCCATGCTTATCTAGTTCTGCAATCATTTGTCATATTTATATATAAATGTAAGAAAATATTATAAATGCCATGTTTTTATCAAGAGTGCAATCTTGGAAATGAAAGAAGCAATATTGAAAGACGTAAAAGCTTTTGGATCCTAAAAGGGTATAAAGCTATTCCACAAACTATAGATGAAATTTATTTACTGCATTATGAGTCCACAACAAATCGACTTTGTAATAAAGTTACATATTTTGATGCAAACTCGAGTGTCAAGCTGAGCATATTATGATGCAAACACTTCAGAGAAAAGAACAAGAGGTTACGCACTTACACGAGAGTCAATTTGGGTAACAATGTTTGCATAATGTTGCATTTTCTATAATTTTGGCACGAGTATGCAATGTTGGATTTGATTTTTCAATTTGGTGTGCTTATATGTTATTATCGTAATTGTCTGATAGTATCGTATTGGTTCGAACCCGATTAAGTGATCTATTTATTAGTTTACGAGTTTTGATTATTAAATGTGGGAATTTAATGTGTAAAACCCATTAGATCTCAGATCCGTTATTGATGATAGACTGATAACGAATTCGACTTGAACTTTATATATAGGACATGATCCCCGTAGGAGCTGAAAATGCTGACAACCTTCTTGTATCCTATTGGCAAGGAGGGTTTACAGTTTCATCACCCCAGAACCCTATGGAAGACTTACCTTCTGTTTTGTAGGAACTTCAGATCTTGAAGATGATGAATGATGGCTACTTTGCTGCATCTAGATTCCTTTTATTTATGTCATTGTTCATCTAATTCTTATTTGTTGTCGTAGATTCGATAAAACTAGATCCATTTCACGAATCATATTGTGTCTATTCGGTTCTTTTATTACATGTTTAAATTTATAATTTTCATCAATTGGTATCAAAACTAGCCATTTTTTTTATCGATTTTATAGCATTAGATTAAAGTTTTCATCATTTTTTTATTGATTTTGCGTGACATGTGAATCCTTTGTCACAAATCAAAACATTGGTTCGTGCAATTGGTTAAACCTTGAAATATATTGTCGACCTAATAAATGATATGGAGAAAGATAACTTAACATGTTATGTTTTTTCTTAGATTGACAAATGCATATGCAATTAGTTAACAAACCCTTTAACAAATGGAAAGATATTTGACAAAAATATACAACTGTAATTGGTACCTACTTATTATTGAATTAGCCAAGCTTCCGAATTCATTCCTTTAATCAATACAAAACTCATCGTCTGCAAAGCTTGCTTGACGTTGATATTTGCAGTCATCATTCAAAGAGAAACAAAGAGGAGAGACCTGCAACTTATAAAAATGAGTAACCTCAAATCAATAAAAATGGAAACCCTAGACATGTATCACCAATCTCAGTCGAAAGCAAGCAATAAGGAAAACCATACCTATACAGCCAACTGCGAAAGGGAATGTCATTCTGAACTGCTGGAACCAAAGACATGTAATAGATTACTCCAAGTCGAAGTATGCAAACCAAACCAAACTTCAAACAATCTGAAAAAGAAAACAAACCATGCAATTGATTCTTGATCTTCACAAATCATGCAAACATTAAAGTTCAACTCACCTTCAGATTGCTTGCAACACTGAATGTAACAGCTGTAGTCGAATGTATGACGTAGAAGATTGAGAAGTTAAGGAAAAAAGCTGAAATTCCTGAGCCAAAAATGATGAGCAACGATGACAAAAATGAGTGTAGAACTAGTTAGCCACTCCAGCCCCTTTAAGTATTAATGCTGGAAGAGAGTACGCCATGTTTATGCTACAACAAAGACAGTGACTGAGTTATGGTCGACCCCTCAAAAAAAAGTTGTGCAATTCACTATCACTTAAATTTTGCAAATCAAACAATTTTGAGACAGTTTTGTCTTTAATCGTATCACCATTCATTTAGAACAAACTTGAAAAATAGGACAAACAAAACAAATTCACAAGCTTTAGTATAAATTACAGGAGGTAAAATTTCCAATGTTTTAAAACTTGTGGTATTTCCATAAAATGAAAGCTAAATCCAATTCTCCGCTTTATCCAGCAATTGCTCCAGAGTGAAATTTTTCTTAAAATGATATTGGTAAAGGATGTCTTAAGTAAAATAGAGAAAACATGCTCACAAATTAATAATGCAAGTGATTTATAAGCTTCACTATCGAATGCTAGTGTGTACTCTAAGAGGACATCTCCCAAGGTAAAAGCACAGCTTCTCAAGCAACGAGAAGAATATCTCCTATCCGATTTGTTTTTCTTGCTCAAGCAGGCATCTTCATCTCCTCTTCTAGAAATGAACATGGATTTATCTGTAGATAAATTGTCCACAGATAATACTTGGAACGAGTGATGCAGTGTAGTTATTGTTGAATGAAAATATTATTCAATCATTTGATCTCATAACTGAAAATCAAATATAATAGTGAAGATCAAAGCTTCTACGGAGATGGAAACTCACCCAAAAACTGCTCGAGAGGCAAAAGGCTTCCCAGCGGAGATGGAAACGGCCACCGTTGACGTGGCCACGGCGGCCAAGAACAAGCTATAGGAGTGGTGGGATTGGGTGGATAGACCAGGGTTTCCCTTCAACAAATCGAGCAGGATAGCGATCCCGGCCATTGCTCCCCGATCGACAGAGGCAGATCCCTCTAGATCCCTTCGGCAGCGACGCTCGCCCAGTGGTTGCAACTCCTCGCCCTCGAACCAGAGACTGATGAGGCGGCTGCTGGAGAGGGCTAAGATGGACTTCGACGGCTTCGGCGTGCTAGGGTTGGGGGAGGAGGCGACAGGCGGGGACTGCCTCTGGTGGACAAGGGAGGAGGCGGGCTCCATGCGAAGGCGGCGGCTGCGGCGGCTACGATCTGCAGTGGCCTCCTCCGGAGTAGCGTAGGAGAGGAAGCGGAGGTGAAGGGTGTGAAGCGGAAGTAGGGAAGACCGACAGATATTTATAAATTCAAAAAAACCTTATTTTCAATAATTTTAAAAGGATTAGTATTGATAATAATTAATATATATTTTTTATTTGTATTAAAAATATTTTAGAATTAATAATTAAAGGACAAAGACAACGCTATTTAAAAAC
>JBAMHZ010000097.1:764915-781768 GCA_037177395.1 Alpinia galanga | reverse complement strand
TAGAGAAGCCATCTTTCACTGTACTAGTCTCAGAACCAGGAAGCTAGACGGGTCCAATCAAGCTGTCATGTGTAATGTGCAGGGGTATTTTCCTCCTTGTTGTACCAGACCTATCATTTGTAAGGGAAGGGCCTCTGCTTTGAATTAAGCAAATAAAGACCAGCAATACTTGGAAATATGATCCTAATATGCAAATTTCATACAATCAGATGCCAGAAGCTTCTACTAACTCGTACCCTTTTGCCAAATAACCTATCATATTTATGGATATCAATTAGCTGCAAAAACTTGAAATAACTAAAAATATTATATGTTTGGTGAAGTTAGCCCCAATGCTTGATTGTTCCTGGAGCTTGGAAGTTGGAATTATTTGATTTACATGGCTAGTGGTTTGTTGCACTAGTTGGGCTGATAATCCTTTATGCTAAAGGAGTAAAAATAACATATATTTGCTTCTATATTTCCACAAATGACCTGTCTTATGACAATATTTTTCAGTTGTCCGAGTTGAACATGCTTAGCCAAAATGCAAATTTCATTGCCAGATAGCAGCTCTTTACTTGTTTGGTAGTCTTTACATCTTTCTCTGGAATTTGTAGTGCAAAAAAAAAAAAAGAGAGAAAAATTGTTATAGTATGTTCTAACAAAGGCCTTATACAACCTCAGACCACATCTTCCTGCTTGTTTTAGGCTCCATCTTGGTAACTTTTGTACACTTCAGTAAAGTATACTGTCAATGTTATGCTGTATTTTCTTATGGTGTTGGACTCCAAATTTTCACTGGAAAAAATGTCTAGGGGTTCCAAATTTGTATTGAAATGATAGTGAGAAGGATTTATATTTATTTTTTTGATATGTTCTCTTCTTAAGTTTCTGCACCATGTTCTTTTTTGTTTTCGTTGCCAATTTTGCATCATGACAATCATCAAGTTCCTTTTAACTTATCTTTCTTGTGGATATAATCTTGATTCTTGACAGCACAAAAGGTCATCTGAGTCAACTTCCTCTAGTTTCTCCGAATCCATGAGCAGCGACGATGATTATGAGAACTGCGATGATGGGGAATCAAGGAGGTCAAGGTCGAAGAAGAAAAGGAAGCACAGGTCGAGGACCAAACACTCGAGCCACAGCAGCGAGGATAACGGTGGGCCAGTACGACTCTCCAAATTCTTCGGAATTGCAAAGAGATAGGCCAGAATGGTGCCCTCACACTCGTTGCTTGTGGATGTCTCCCTTCTGATTAATGTGAATTGGTTACCAGCCTTGTATCACTAAACTTTGGAATTGTGATATCATCTGGGATGCTACTGCGAAAATGCTTTGCGTTTCCGTGCTTCAACATTAATTCCGGTAGTTTTCGTGATTTGAGGGTCGTATTAGAATATTTATTTTCTTAATTTTAGCTGCCTAAATTTTCAACCCATTTTTTAATCAAATATAGACTGTTCGATTAACATTCATTAAGAATGAAATTACTATACTTTGGACGATGGCCATCTGTTTCATGGGCTGCCTTACCTATCGGTCCAGTCAGCATATTCTAATCGAACAAAAGTTATTTGCTTAGAAAGTTTTTTATTATTGATATTCAGATTTTTGAAAATTTTCAAGCATTTTCGATGAAAAATGATTAGATATTTTCTCATTTTTATTAATTTCTAATATTTCCAAATAAAATATGAGAAGAGGAAAATGTGAAATTATTTTGATAAAACAAACGACGACAGGAATGCACGTCTTCAAACGCGAACAGCTGGCGCTGTTATTATGGAGTCGAAATCTTATTGATCTACCTGTGACACGATTAACACCGTCCAACCGAATCCGTCACTACACGCCTTGCCAAAATATCGGTGCCCATCCGCGGTAGCATTGGACTGTGTAGGGAAGCTGTTTCCTGTTTCGAGTCTGACAGGCTCCTGACGAACTGCACCCGTTTATTGGCTCTGGTTCTTCCATCGATCGATCGGTCGTGATCTTTGGAGACCTGCCGTGCCCGAATGCGTTGCTGGTAAAGGTTTTCCTAAAGAGAAGCGCAATTCCCAAACATCAATTCTATCTACCGTAAGTCTGATTCGGTCTGTACAGCTGAATTCCTTTTTTTCTTCCCCTTGATTGTTTGGAATTTGATTCCTGCGTTGGATCGGATTTTTCAACTCGTTAATTTTTAATTGGTTTAGGTTCATAGTTACTGGAGTCTGGTGGAATAAATCCGTCCTATATTGTTGTAAAAGTCATTCTTCTCGATGGCTCCTGCTTACTTGACGACGGAGGAGGTTAGTGATCTGAGATCGTAACTTTACGCCTTCTGCTCTTGTTTTCCACGGTAGTCTACTTGATTTCTATTTGAATGTGGCGCTCCATTCGAAATTAGGGCTCTTGTTGATGTCGGAAAACAAAAATAGATATTTCACAAATGTTGAAAACTAAGATTTGATTGAACTAGTGAATAATCAAAATTTCTACTTTTCACTTCTTTTTTCGCTTTCCCTAGTGTCTTCTTTTTCAGTTTTGAATGATGGATCTAAGAGTGGTCCAATGGAATGACTGATCTAATGTTTGCGTCGATATACATGTTAATTCATCTTGAAATAGTCACTCCCACGGGGATTCGGTTAGACCGCCAATAAAAAAAATGCAGTGGTGCTGGAAACCCTGCTTCCATTATTGGTCCTTTGAAGTCCAAGACAATCTGCTTTATAGGGATTCCATAGTGATTTTTTACGGCTAGATTTTAAGATATAAAAGCATTGCTGATTTATGCACCATGGATGAATGGCCTATTGGGATGCTTCTATGTTAATTCCTCTATAACGATAGAAATGCTTCTGCATGTTTAATTACGAGGGCATAACATATATATTCCACTTATGTGATGATTTGGATAATGGAAATGCTTGATTTTCATGATTAACTCAAAATTATATGAAATCTTGTTGATAATAGTAAGAACTCTCTTTGATGTTAAATGGAAGTGCACCTGGTTAGATTGAGGATGCAAGCTCCAATGGCAATGCCAACTAGGAAACTTTTTTAAGGCTTGACTGAATTAAACTTTCAGCCAAAATATTATTATTTAGTTTTCTTAGAAAGACACAGTGAAAGGTCTAGCAACCCATTGGTGGTCAGACTGCATTTTTGTACTTGAAACCTAGTTATCTGTTTCAAAAATTTAAGAACTATGTATTGCCTTTACCTAATTACATTAAATAGCACTTGCAATATTCTCTTCCTATCAAATGTTTGTTGTTTTGTTTAGGTGTAATGAAATGTACAAATATCTGATGGTATATCTTTCATGTAGCAGTATTATAGCATTGGTACAGGAACATAACTGACACACTGTTTTTCAACCTTATGCATTTGAAGGTTCTTAAGAGAGACATACCATGGGAAACTTACATGTCTACTAAGCTCATTACTGGTACACACCTTCAGTTATTGAGGCGCTATGACAAAAAATCTGATAGCCAAAAAGCTTCTTTGCTTGATGACGTAAGTATCAGTTTGTTTCCTTTTTCTTATACTCTTTTACTGGGGACATTTTTTGTGTGTTTGCATTGAAGTTCTATGTTTCATTGTACATTAAATAATTGTTCTTCTCCTTTCCTTTTCATTTATTGAACCATAATTTTATATCCACATATCTAATTGAAAATTGATATCAATATTGTTCTTTCTTTCTTGTGTATTAAACTACTTTCAGTTATTTTCCTGTCATATCCTGAGTTGGACAAGGTTAAGCTTAGGCCGTTTCCACAGGGTGTAACTTCAGAATTTGTGATATCTATTCGTTGTTTGAACTTACAACACTTAAAAGTGTAATGAACCTTAAAAGAAAATATATGACTAATTACATATAACGTCAATTTAAACCATCAAATTTTACAGGATGGACCTGCTTATGTGCAACTATACACCAACATTTTACGTGACATATCAAAGGAAGAGACAGTAGAGTATGTACTTGCTCTTATTGATGAAATGCTTACAGGTAAGAGATATTATATTTTGACCTTTCATGTTAATCATCTTAATAAATTTCCTTCTGTTCCTTGCAGCAAATCCAAGGCGAGTTGGACTTTTTCACCAAGCAAGTGAAGATATTTACCATTCTTTCTTAAGTTAAGTTTCTGATAGCATTCTGGTATCCCCAGTTTTTGTCTAGGAAAATAGTGATTGGTGGCATATTTTAGGTTGGCAGTTGGAACTACTTGTATCCTTCTGAAATCCTGTTGAGTGAATCTTGAGGAACCTTTGATGGAGCAGGAATCCATCTAATTAGTACTCACAGGATTATTTTATGAAGAGTGTCTTTATGTAGAGGTTGTAGTGAGTTCGATAGTGAAATGTTGTCTACCAGTGCAGTTAATAAACTTTCTGATTTCTTGTGTAGTTTATATTCATGATATCTCATGTTGATACCGATTAGATTTTGAATGATATGATGCTTCTAGTTTCATTTGCTTTCTTTTAAGTCACTGACAATGGTATGCCCAAATGTTTGCAATATTTTCTTTTCAACAAATTCCACTTCCCATGATCTTCTGTTCTTCTATGTGAATGATTATTGTCTTACAGTGCTAATTCTTGTTATGTAAAGATTTGTTTTCTTTGCTGACATCAACCTTAGTTTATTCACAAACTCTTCCAATCTTTCAGATGGCTTCGGGAAGGAAATTGGTTCATACAAGAGAAGTGCTGTAAAATATTGACTCTTGTTGTGAGGTAAAATCAAACTCCTCTATTGGCACACATACTCTATTAATAGTCTAGAATGGAGGCATTTAGTTAATTCTCCTTTTAGTGTTCGACCAAGAGCTCATGATGGCCACATTGCAACTCGAGAACCCTCACATTCAAAAAGCAAGATCTCAACTATTAATGATGTTTTAAAAGGACAACTTGACTGGCTCTCTTCTCAGGTAAAGCTCTCTGTGCTCATTGCAATTCTTTGCACGTTTTTTTTTGTTTTTGTTTTTGTTTTTTCTTTACAAGTCTCACTCGTATTTTTTTTTTAAGTTTTTTTATGTGCTGTAAATATCGGCATCTATTTTTTTTTCTTAATCCATATAGCTGTTTGTTTGAATTACACTTACGTTGATTACAAGATGTCCATAGATGAATCCTGTCAGATGGACATTACAGTGGACGGATCATCCAGCTGTTGTTTCCCTAAAAAACAATGAGGAAGTCAAAAGTTCAGCAGGGCATTCATTCTCTGTAGCTATCCTCCTAGATGTGGTAGGAAGTCTGCTTTACTCATGTGCCCAAAAAACCTACAAACTATACCAATGTCGCTCCTTCCTCCTGACCACCATCCTTTGTGTTGGCGGCTTTGCAGCTCAACTTTCCCCATTGCCACCAATGCCTCATCCAGCCTCTCCTTGACATCATCGGCATGACACTCTTCGTCCCTATCAACTCCCATGACCTTGTTGTTACCTCTCTAGTATCAGAGATTATCCCTTTGACACTAAAAAGAAGCTAGTCCTTGATGGCATGGAGCTCAGCGGCCATGAGATCTTGCAGAAGGCACATGCTGCAACCCTTAAATCATGCAAGCGTTGGATATGGAGAAGAAATTGAGTAATTAAGGGGACAAAAGTTTATGAACCAATAAAGAAATTGTGGTTGACAAACTACTTCATATCTTTATATTTTTTCCCCTATCAGTTTATATTTATAGTGTTGTTTGCTTAACTGATGAAACATGTTTTCATATCAGTGGTGAAGTAGCGATAACTTAATATTTTATGCGCTTCATTTCCCAATTTTGGAACTTCTAATTTATCTGAACTAAGCAAATAGTGGTCTGATCAAAATCTACCAATGCGTTGGTTTTTAGTGAAAATTGTATTTGCTTTTCAGCTGAAGAATCCATCTCATCCAACTTGTTCTATACCTTTGGCTATAAATTGCCTATCCAATTTGTTGAGAGAATCCTCCGCGAGGGTTTCATTTGTTCAAGCAGATGGTGTTAAATTGCTAGTTCCTTTGATTTCACCAGCATCAAATCAGCAGTCCATCCAGGTTAAGTAATTTTATTTATTTATACTATTTTTTAAAAAATAATCATCTAGATAGGTTTGTTGCATTCAACTTGCAGCAGTCTTCTTTTATGCCTTTCGGGTAATTGTTAACAGTTAACTTATACAGCATATCTTTTGGTCATTGTATTTAGCAAAATTCAAGTTTCTTTGGGTATACCCTCTGACATAACTTTTATGTTAGATACAAATAGCATATTTAATACTTTATTGCATAGTTTAGTAATATTCATGTAAGATTCAATATTTATTGTGGCATTTTTAACAAATTTGTTGCAACACTTTGTAAAATATTTAACTCGGTTTTTTATTTGTTTTTATCATGTGTGTTCAAGGGTACATGCATAAAAAATCTTCTTTCTATTATGTGTATCCAAAAGTGAAATAGTTAATTAAATGGGGGCTCTCATCCCATGACTAACTACAACCCTCTTTTGTATAAATGATTCATCATTTTCGCATGTTTTCGCCCTCTCTTGGATGAGGCCTGAGTGTTTCAGATGATGTTGGATGAGGAGGGATGTCTTTGACCATGGTTTAACTTCTCAATATTGTGCTAATAGCAGTCCTTTGTTGCATTATTACAATATCGCGGACATACATTTTGATGCATGCTATGAGTGTATGCAATGACACACTGTTTCGACGTTAGGTGGTGTTCACTTAGTCTCTGTTTTGACCCAGAATTTTTGTTTAGCTTGGACAAAGAAAAATTGTTATAGGTTTAGCATGAACAAAGGAAATGTAAGAAAAAAAAATGCTTTTCTTGTTTTCTTTCTCTGTTAGGTGTAGGATTACTTTGAGCTGCCGTGGCCAATTTGGTTTATCCCACAGGTTAAGGCTCATTATTACAATTTAAAATGTGCACTGCTTTTCTGCTAATGCAATCAACCTATGTTCTTGTATGTTAAATAGTGAAGTCAATGTTTGTGTTTGCAGCTTCTTTATGAAACTTGCCTTTGTATTTGGCTCTTGTCCTATTATGATGCAGCAGTGGATTACTTGGCCACTACTAGGGTTATGCCAAGGCTTGTTGAGGTTGCAAAAGGTTCAACCAAAGAAAAGGTTTAATTTTGCTAACGTTTCTGAGGCTTTAAACTTATCTGGCAAAATTTCAACAGTCTATACTGTGCAGGTTGTGAGGGTCATTGTGTTAACATTGCGAAATTTGCTGCCAAAGCCAGCATGTGGGGCACAGATGATTGATCTTGGATTACCACAGATCATCCAGTCTCTAAAAGCTCAGGCCTGGAGTGATGAGGTTACATTTCTAAACTTTGTGTTAAAGTTGAATAAAGGATATATCGATGCACGAAGCTCCAGCCAATACGAGTTCCAAGGAAGGGTCGGACCATATTAGTTCTTTTATATGCAACCTTGTCCTACATTACTTGAGGATTTTTTTGTGACTCAAATCCGTGACCGAGGTCACGCACCAAGGCTTGCCTTCTTGTTAAAGTTGAATAGCTTACCAATTATCACAAAAGCTCAAGCTATTAGGAAATTGACTAATTTATTTTGTATTGCTCACACTACATTGCATGTGTGAGTGAGATACTTGACATGATTGATCGCAACCTCTTAATACATGAATTGATTAGATATATATATTTTTGATATAGGTGGATTCAACCCCAACGTACTGCTACTGCTTGCTCTAATACTATGTTAAGGTCGAGCTATTATGAAATCAACCAATTTATATATTTGTATTGTTCACACATCTTGAAAATGGTTGAAGTATAACCACCATTAGCACCTCTATGGAATTTAGTTCATTCCAAGAGACTACATGGCAATGAAAATGATTTAGTCTTTATCATTGTACTCAGTGGTGAAAAATCCCTTTTCAACTAATCTGGTACCCCAATGCTGTGATCAGTGATCCTTGCCGACCATATATATCTTCCACTCACCAAAATTCATTATATTGTCGCCACGCTGTCTTTTTTACGTTTGTTCCACCATTACTATTTTTGACATTGACTGAGCTACCATTTGATGTCAATACTTTTGTTTTTATGACTACACTGTTATAGCAATTTCTTATGGAGTTGGATAATGTAGCCATCCATGTAAAATCTCCCTTCTAACTTGCTACCAGCATATAAAGTAGTATTCCCATATTGGTCATTGTGATTTGTCAGATTAATACATCTTTGGAAACCACACCTCCAATACCAACACTAAAGAAATAAATGCAATGACTATTCATTTTTTATTGCTTAAGTGACCTGAACGCTAGGGTTCTCATACCATCCCATTGCTATGTACCACTCGTACTAAGACCATTGTTCACTGCGGATCCTTTGAAAAATGGTAGTCCTCCCATTCTTTTGCTCAGACCTGATATTGCTTCTTGCTGCTCAGTATAGGATGGAATTTTAAACACTTGTTGCTTGTATTTATTCATTTAGCTAACTCTGATAATAAGTTTCTATGTTTGGGATGTGCAGCTTTTAACAATATACTTCTTTTTTATCTAGGATTTATTAGACTCACTGAATCAATTGGAAGATGGACTTAAAGAGCATATTAAAACTTTGAGTTCCTTTGATAAGTATAAGCAGGAAGTCCTTTTGGGTCATCTTGATTGGTATCCTATGCACAAGGATCCAGGTTTCTGGCGAGAGAATATTACAAATTTTGAAGAAAATGATTTCCAGGCAAGTTATGCTCTTATCTACTTTTGGGAAAAGGATTAGATCCTTGATCTAATTATAGACCCACATTAAGTGAAAGCATCTTGGCTATGCTATTCCTTTAAGACTTTATTGCAGACAATGGGCTTGTGCATGAAGGATGCTTCCTTCTTAGCAAGACATCCATGTATCTTAGTTCTAATTGCTGTTGCCTATTTTTTTAGCCACGGCTGATAATCCAATCAAAGTTAGTATTGCTATTGTGTTAAGATCAAGATTGTAGAAATGATGAGAAAGGAAAAGGGTCTTCCATATGATATCCATGATGTGCTTTTGTATCAGCAAACTCCATCCTAGGGAAACAACAGCTTTAGTTTTCCAACATGAAAAAAAAAATTCTTGATTAACAATGTTAATAAGAGTGGGGGCAAACTTCCATTTAACTGAATTAAACTATCATTAAGTCTTCAGTTCGTATACCCGTATGCTTAATTTTGTGACAGAATGCTAAAGCTTTCTTTAAAAGGAACCAGCTCTTGGCTTAATATGAGGCAGCTAGTGTAGTTATATTTGGGTCTTTTTTTTCTCATATCACAAAATACTTTTGTATTTTTTCCTTATTGAATAAAAAGAGTTTTTAGTAACAACGTTGAAGATTTGAAATTGTACTGTATTTGTGAATGGTAAGGATATGGTAGAACTCTGACCTGAACTTTACTATGGAACATGTTGTGTGCAGGTTTTGCGCGTCCTTGTCACCATCCTTGATACTTCTACTGATGCTACTGCACTTGCTGTTGCATGTTATGATCTGTCTCAGTTTATTCAGTATCACCCTGCTGGAAGAATCATCGTGTCTGACCTGAAGGCTAAGGATCGGGTGATGAAGCTTATGAATCATGAAAATACCGAGGTGACAAAGCATGCCCTTCTATGTATCCAAAGGCTTTTTCTTGGAGCCAAATATGCTAGCTTTTTGCAGGCTTAAGTTAATATTCCCTACAATGGAACCCTATTGTTGAAATATTGTGGTAAATGAGTGCAAGAGCACTGTTTTTCTCTTTCCGGGTGCCTTCTTCTCCTCGGATTGGTACGCATTGCCGTTTCTTGCTTTGCGTAATAAATTGTAAACTCCATTTTAACGCTGGAGTATTGTATTTGGAGACAAGAAATAAACACTTTTTTTTGGGGGTGTGCTCTTCAGTTTTTGATTCGCTGTATTAACTTGCTTAGGGAATGACTCTGTACTCGTCCCTCCTTATTTCTTGTTTTCATTTCCATTGGCTTTAACATTCTTTTTTCAAAAATTAATCTGTTTTCCATTCTTTTCAATACTGCCATAGCATTGTCATTCGTTTACCTAGAAATTTATTTCTTGTCCTCAGCTGCGGACGCCTAACCCAAATTTTTTGCTTGTCACTTGTCAGCGAGCTGTCCTGACAATTCGTGTGGGTCCCCATCCCCAAAATCAGGGAATTAAACCAGAAGGACTGTACATTTTTTTTCTTCCATCTTTAAAACTAATTTCTTATCGTCTAGAAAGATAATTTATTTTGCCCTCAATGTCTGTCAATCGGTCCTATAATTAATATAGAGAAGATAAATTATAAAAAATATTTTTGGTCTTACAATTAATATAGAAAAGATAAATTATAAAAAATATTTTATATTTAATCAAAAACTAATTCGACAGAAGGACAGAAAAGGAGCTACAACTATCCTTGGTCGAAAACGTTGGTGCAGGTGCCATTGAAGAGGATTACAAGCACAAGAACATCGGTCGAAGGGTGAAGAGTCGTTGATGAAACCCTAAATCCTAAAACTAAATCCAAAACTATTTTCACTAATCCAAGATAGGGAGGTGAAAAACAAGGTAAGTTTTTTAAAATAAAAAATAAAAAATAAAAAAAAATGGAAAATCAAGAAAGAGATCTAACGATCATATCTATCTTCCACCAAATTTTCAATCATGTCCACATGGTTCAAAACATTTACTATAGTATATTGTCCGTCAAGCATTTCATTTCCCACAACACAAAAATACCATAAAGAAATGAAGAACCACAGCGAGGCATAGTCTCATGAAAAGCTCGGAGAAACGTAGCCACAGGATCGACACTCGTTACGGCTGCTACAAGGCAGCAACTACAGCTTCTCTTCCTCTTCTGGTTCCGCCATTACCATCCTACGTAGAGGACTCGGCCCGATCTTCTTCCTTCTCATGGCATTCCTCTTCCTGATGAAGTCCATTTGGTTCCTCCTCATCATCTGCATCATAGCCTCCTCTTCCACCACGAACCTCCTCATCAGAATGTCATCCGTCAACGACTTCCCCCTGAACACTCTCCGCCCTTCGACCGATGTTCTTGTGCTCGCAATCCTCTCCGATGGCACCTGCGCCAACGTTTTCGACCGAGGGTAGCTGTAGCTCCTCCTCTGCGGGATGTCTGCTCGGAACACCTCGTGGTAAGAAGAGATTGGAGCGCAAAGGCACACTCTAGTGAAGGAAGTAGCCACCTTGAGGGAGGTGCATCTGCTCAGCTTCTCCTTGGCGGAATACTTTGCATCGATTCCTCCAGCCTTCTGTGATGGCGAAGACTTCGATGCAGTCTTCCACAGAATTATGAACTCCGCCACTCTTCCATACCACCTCTTCCTGCAATGCTCAATTTCGCCTTCACTTGTCGCCAAATGCAATCGCAAAAAAGCAAGAAAAACACAAGCCCAGTACTTACCTTTTTTGTGGGTGCTTCTGCTCCTGCATGAACAGAGAGTGGAGAAACATGGGAGAGTTTTTTTGTTAACAGATTGGCAATATGGTATCAGCTTTGCTACTGCACTTGTTAACAGATTCCAGAGTGACAATGCGGTAATTTCCTTCTTCCTCTTCTTTAATGGAGGATACTTTTGATTTGCCAAGATTCCATCCGAGAATGTGGAAGAGATAAGCCTTGTTGCTGTAGTAGGGACCCTAATTTGAACTGACAGTGGGAAAAGTGCCCCTTCGCCTTCTTTAGATTGAAATGGAAGGGTGTCTGTCCTTCAGTGGCCCAGTGGCCTTGCTGTTGTGTGAGGAAGAATTTGTTGTGTAATTAGGTCAAGTCTGATGACCCCATAGGTCATAGTTGTCGGGGTAACCACAAACACTTGTGAAGGTGTTCCATCACATAGCCGTTCTTCTTCTTGACCACTGCTCAACCATCTAAATGGAAGAAGCTAGAGGATCATTTGTGTCAAGTAAAACGGTTCATTTTAAAGTCATGATCAGGGAGCAGAGGGGGTGTACTTTAAAGCACTTGACTTGTCCAGCTAAATTGTAAACCAGGAACATTGATATTGGAGACTGGTATGGCTCCATCAGGATTCATTTCTTTTGCTTTAATCTCCAAAGACTGAGTAAAGTGGAGAAAGGGAGAAAAAGAGAACTTGATTACTGAACATGGATGCTTTATATATCACAATTATGATCTCCCAATCCTCTTTAATATTCCCTAAAGCAGAATCCATTAAAAGGCTGACAACAGATCGTGTTAGATGTAAACTTTTTTTTTTTTTCACCAAGCTTCAGTTCTGTTTGATTTTTGATAAAAATAATCATGTTCAAAGCACAACTTAAAAAAGAATTCTAATAGCATTTAGATATACTAACTCTGTTCGTTTAGCTACTGTTGTGTAAGTTTAAGCACAATCATGCAAACTAAACTCAATTAACTCGAAATTGTTCATGCAGTCGACTTAAGTGATCGAGTATGTTAGTACAGTTAACTTGCTCAGCTTACTAAGCTAGTCGATCGATGACTTGGATTACCAAATTATAAAATGAGTCGAATGACCTCGCTGGCGGGGTCAATCCAAATAGGCTCGAGATAGATTGACTCTGCTAGAGGACGAGATTTGCTTTGGCATAGTGAAAGAAGACTGTGCGGTTGCATTGGTCAAAAGCGGGGGGCGGTGGACAAAGACAAGTGTGTCTGCGGGGCTAACGTACTGCCTCATCATTTGTTTCTTCCCTTCTTTCTTCTTCTGCCATAAATTGTCATCTTGCTTGGCGAGCGCATGCCGCCAGGCCGTCGTTTCAAATCTCCTTGCAGTCTCACGTGCCAAGTGGCCTTGCATTACGCACGCGCGCGTACTCCCGTCGTGTCCGTGCCGAGTGCACGCTCGTTTGCGCGCCCCGCTGACACTCGCGTGCATCACTGCTGAGTGTTGCCTCCTCACGCTGATGAAATTTGAAGGCGCGCGGAGCAGCGTTGGGTAAATCCGGCTCGTGACGACTGGCCTAAATGGGCATGCTGGTCGAGCCTTGTGCACGTTAACCTAACTCAATAAAAACACAAATAAAAGCTTAGTGCTTTGAGTTGCTAATATCAAAGATCATCTTTTCCATGTGCAATATAAAATGTGTTTGCTATGTCAGTGATATCTATTACATATATGGAATGCTAAATTTTGACATAAATATTTATAAATATTTACGAATAAATTGTGCAGAATAACTTTTTTTCATAGTTTTTATATAATATAAAATAAAAGCTAGGATTTAACGTCCTAATTTGTTCCCAGCAATAAAATCCATAAACATTGATGATCGAATTATTAAACGTATGGGCTGTAAACTATATATCCGTGTTAGGTCTCTCAGGCATTTTCCGCCTGTTAAATTATTGTAGTGTAGTTTCTACGGCCCAGCCCGTAAATAAACGTGGGTTTCCAAAAGGGTTGATCATGGATTACAAATCAATAAATTAATTATTGATATTTATATATTTTAAAAAAAACAAACATAAATTGATATTATCTACTTATTTATCGGCCAAAACTGAAAATATTCTCCATTTGTAGCTATCGACACCCATACGTATGATGTCAGTTTACTAAACCTAATGAATTGACACCTAGACCAAAATCATTTTTTTTTTTACTTTTTAAACTGAAATCAAATCTAAAACCAAAAAAGGTTTCAATTTGGTTTATTTTCCTCTGCTCGGGTTTAAGTGACCCTGCCTGATTACTTATACTGTGTGCGTGTGAATCAGAGCACACCAACCCATCGTACTCAAAATCCTACCAGTCTTAAGCTCTTCGTGGATGTGGCCGATAAGTGATCCAGGAGTGACTCATTCTCCAGTCAAAACTAAGGTGAGGATTGGGTAGTTGCAAATCTTATACGGTGATCATGACGCGCAGCTCGCGGTCATCCATCAACGTCCATCTCCCACCCTAGCAAACAAATTACCGTGGCATTATCTTATTCTTACCAGGAAATTACCTTCCGTGTCATTTGGGAGAGTTATGGGTCCCGGAAGGGTCTACTCAACGAAAGGCTACTGCTATCCGGTCTCCATCGATTCGTCGAAGATATTATACAAGAAAAGAGAAAAAAAATTATAAATGCTGATTAAATACATATTAGGAGATGAGGACACAGGCGGTAACCTCACCCGCTCCCTCTTCTTCAGTTTTGATTGAGGAGGCTCTCCCTCTCGGACGGAGCGACAAATTCAGCTGGCGACAAATTCGAGGTTAAAAATTCGCCTTCTTCGCTCCGTCTTGGAGGCCAAAGCATCTTTGCATCAGCCGTAGCGCGCTTGAAATTCTGCGAATTCGGCTAACGTTCTGCGAGGTCTTGGTGTGGATGGGAGCCAGCGCGAACGCGGACGGGGCAGACGGTGGTCCCTTACCTGCTGGAGGCGGCGGAGGTGGTTCATCAGATTTAAGAAGCCCTACCAATGGCACGGCGGCGGCGGCGCTGGCGCTGAAGCATAACCCTGGGTTGTCGATTGAGTGGTCCGCCGAGGAGCAGGCGACCTTGGAAGAAGGGCTTAGCAAGTTAGTCTATTGGACTTTCCTTGCCAGTATAATCCTATTTTGCGGAGCTTTTTTTCTTTTCTTTTCATTTTTTGTTTTTTCTGTTGGAGTAAATAGTTTGTTAGATCCAGAAACTTAGCTGTTTGGATTGGATGATTTTAGATAATCATGCTTTGAAGTTCTAAAAACGAACAAACGATTCTCAGATAGTTTGGTTCTTTAATGCATATATTTCTGGTGGAAGTCTGTGAAATGTTATATATAGACTATAGTGAGAGCTTTTGCCTCATTGAGTGGGAAATAGTATAGTGTTCTTGATCCCTTGCATGGGGAACGAAGATTCACTGGAAACTTCGGCAGGTGTGACAACTTTCTGTAACGAATTTCCTCTTTCCCCTCTTTAATTACCATATGGCGCTTATGAAGTTCCTTGTAGATGGCGAGGAGTTAGGATGATGTACTGCAGTTGTCTAAAAATGCAATGTGTCTGCTCAAGCAAATTATATGGTCCGTGATTTGAGAGGATCAGAGCAGGCTGTTTCCGTTTTGATGACACTGCTTCTGTCCGAGACTCTTAAGTTCTACTTTGAAAAAGATTGATAGGAAGAGAAACTAATTTATGTCTTTTGGGGAATATATTAATGATTGCACCTTGTCCAACTCGGTATTTACATTAGTCAAAGTGGATTTATCTCGGTGCCCTGATAGTTGTTGATGAAAATAATCATATCTATATCATAAACTGTCCATCCAATTGGGGCCGAAAAGGCTGCACTGAAGATTAAAAATACAACTTAAAGAGATCAGAATTATTATTTTTACTGTCTATTTATGATTAATGCTTTTAGTAAATAAATTTTAAAATTCCCCTCCTTTCCCTCCAAGGAAACAATCAAATGAAAACTATTTCATAATTCCTTTACCATGAGTTTTCTTCTCCTACTCCCTGATTGTTTCCTTCCTTTGTAGGAAACATGGCCTGTGTTTGCCTTGCTTTTTCTCAAGGTTGACAATTGCCTGGATTTGCAGGTATGCTTCTGAAACCATTCTGATCTGCTATGCAAAAATTGCCATGCAATTGCATGACAAGACAGTTCGTGACGTGGCAATGCGTTGTAGATGGATGACGGTAAGTATGATATGTTGCTTGATATATGCTTAATAATTTGCAGAATTTGCATGCCTAATTTTGCAGAATATGCATGCCTTTCTATGCTTGTAACTGTAAACATGTAACACCATTTTTGTATTTAATGAATATTGTTCTGATTCTTCAGAAAGTAACTTCTAGAAGAAGTAAACTTTGGAAAGTCCATTAATTTGATGGTTTTGTGGAAATATTACCCCTTTATTGAATTGAGAAAGCTTATATTGCATTAGACAAGAACAAATGATTTCAATAATTGGTATTTTTTTTTCTCTTCTTTTTATGTAAATGAGGTTCAATTCTCTTCTTCTTGGGACCACATTTTATTTGGCACTTCTGGATGTTATATAGCATTGGATTGGTTACTTTTTATTGGCATTGGAAACACAGCACACAATGATTGGGTAACATTTCACAATTTAATGAATGTTCTACCTATTTGATGGGGTGGTTAAGAGATTATCTATGGTTAAACCCTTCACGTAACTCATCAACAGATAACCTTTTGGTATAGATAGGTTATCTGTATGGGTTTGTATATTGTTAGTTGGACATCTTGTTTGGGCTAATGGATTTCTAATTCTTAATTTCTTGGCATGGATTAAGGGTGCCAACAGAAACGAGTGGCAAATCTGTTTAACACTGTAAAACAAGCTTGGTTTGGAAATTCTTGTAAGGGCCATAAATGTTTCATGTAAGCTTTCTGTTTGTCTATACAGGGTGTGCCTGCTTGTCCTTCTTCCTATTTATCTGACTGTATTCCAGAAAGTGCTGTTAACATGGCTAGAAAGTTTATTTTTAGCACTTTCTATTGTTAGGGTTTTCCTACTAAGTAAATAAGTTGCAGCGGAAAAATAAAAGGGAAAACTCTCCCAAGGAACCATACGGATTACAAATTAAAGCATTTAAGTTTAAGGATTACCTTTGATGCATGAAGTCATGAATCCGACTGATACAGCACGACCAGGTTGCTCGTGCCTCTATGGTATCCACACACGCTCGGCACCGCCGCATGCTCAAGAACGGCCTCTCTGCTCGTCTAACAAGCGACGTTCTCTCTTGGTGGCGGCTGGAGTTTCAGGGTTTCAAATAATTACCTATGATAGTGCTAGCTATCATATATATAGGTAAGACATAAATCCTAACTATTAGGATTTACTCAAACTCGGTCAAGATATAAATCCTAACAATTAGGATTTAATCAAA
>JBAMHZ010000097.1:706008-724039 GCA_037177395.1 Alpinia galanga | reverse complement strand
CCTAACTTAAATCCTTTGCCCAAACACCAAAACCCATGGTCATCCCAAACCATCTTGAGGCAAGATTGCTCCAACAGTTATTTCTAGTGATTTTTATTTACAATTTTTTATCAAGTTTGTTCTTAGCTTGCTTTCTTACTTCATATTCTTTTGGCCTAAAAGGAGGAGGTTCTATTACTTTTTTGTGAATACAATAGTATACTGCTCTAGTTTTCCTGGTTTGACACTTAATGGCAATCTGATTGTTCTCTGTATTACACTTTTTGAATATCTGACTCGCTAAATCTGTTTAGTAACTGTAAGAGAGACTTTGTCTTGAATGTCTTGCAGTTGATTTCAACTGCAATCTGGTACAAAATTTTATTTCTTCTATTTAGAATAATCTGTCTATTCTCAGACAATATTTCAATGATTTTGAAGAAAATCTGCACTTATTTATTTATTTATTTTGTAGAGGAAAATTATTAACCGACCTCTTGCTGGGACAATTCAAAGAGGAACAACAGAGGAGGAGGATAAAGCAAATGAACAACAGCTACTAGGCGATGAAAAGCAATGTGCAGAGCATATCATGCTTGTAGATTTGGGAAGAAATGATGTTGGAAGGGTATGTTCTGTTTCTATACCCATCCTCATTTCTGCTACTGTGGTCTTGTATTTTAACAACAAGAAGTGAAATGTATGCCCCCTTCTTTTCTGAGGGCGATTTCTTATTCTTCTGATGAAGGTCTATGGAAATGTGATTAAAATGCTGTCTAGTTGAAGAACCCATACTGAATCATGTCGTTTATTTTCCTAATTGGTCGTGCTTAAACATGTTTATTGCAACAGGTATCAAAACCTGGATCAGTAAAGGTGGAAAAACTAATGAATATTGAAAGGTACTCCCATGTGATGCACATCAGTTCCACGGTAAGGTGGTTTCTTATCAATTCAACCTCTTAGAAGAAGTTTTTTGTTATGTGAATAACACTTGGTTTTAGACGTAGTGAAAATTGATTGTGATGCTTCATTAAATTTTAACTGAACTGAATGTAAGAAAAAAAAAAGTCTTATGTTAAATGACACCTTTTGAAATCCTCACATGAAAACTATTGGGTTCCTTACATTACTACTCAACCACGGTTTCACTGGTTACTGATTCGACTCGTCAAAGTTCTTATTTTGTTATAGGCTAAATTAGATGTACTATCTCTGGAGTTTGGGGGTATTCCATGTGCCCCTTGCAGTGAAACTTAGTGGAAGCAATTTCTTTTCCTTCTTTGATTTTCAGGAATCAAGTTGACACATTAAGATACTTTTGCAGGTAATTGGGGAGTTATTTGATCATCTGACTTGCTGGGATGCTCTCCGAGCTGCATTGCCTGTCGGAACAGTTAGCGGAGCTCCAAAGGTTATTCTATATATGTTACTATCATGGAATGTGTTCTGTTATATATCTATAATATCCAGCATTGTTCAGTTTATTTATATGAAAAATCTTATTAGATTCTTTAATCCTCAAGAATCCATAAATCTTTTCAGTTTTCACTACCATCCAGTCTTGTTTACACGAGTGACTCACAGCATTAATCTTGATCTTCTGTAAAACCACCCATTCTGATGAGGCACACTCTAGGTATTAATAAGCTTGTTTCGGCATTGCCATGCTCCTCAATGAGAACCTTATCGAACTTGGCATAACTTTTTGTTGAATGTTAGCTTACTAATATTAATGCCACCGATTTCCTGTCTACTTGTTCACACATCTCTAATTTGGTTTGCCAAACAAACTCTGAAATCTGATTCTTTTTGCCTCACAACTTTGGCATCCATTCCTTTCTAAACCTACCTGTTACAGGAAAATAGTGAAACATCCATTTATTCCATACTCAGACTTTGGTCTGTTATGATTTTGTATTGTTTTAACTTTCCATAGCAGATTGTGTGGTATAGCCGAGTAGACCATTCGATACACAGGCGCCGTATCAATCCAAACTATACCATACTTTGAACAAAGCAATCAGTGTCATCATTTATCATTCTCATTCATTGTGTCTACAACATTGATTTGCTTTTTCTTAGGTAAGAGCCATGGAGTTAATTGATCAACTAGAAGTCATGCGACGAGGGCCATATAGTGGTGGCTTTGGAGGAATCTCATTTACTGGCGACATGGACATTGCAATTGCTCTTCGAACCATAGTATTCTTGACTGGGAGCCAGTACAACACTATGTACTCATACAAGAATCCCGAGAGGCGCCAAGAATGGGTGGCACACCTTCAAGCTGGAGCAGGCATTGTAGCAGACAGCAACCCTGATGATGAGCAGAAAGAATGTGAGAACAAAGCTGCAGCTCTTTCCCGCGCCATTGATCTCGCGGAGTCTACATTCGTTGAAAAATTGTAAGCTCATAACAGAAGGTTTACCAGATAAGCCATTTCATAATTATGTTCAATGCTTTGGTTTCCTCAGGAAAAGGGTCTAGTCTTTGTTATGTTCAAAATCTCTATTTGTAAGGATACTTCGACTTCAGTAATTCGCAACTAACTACAACTTTTCAAGTTTCAGCTAAAAAAACTTCTGAAATAAAATTACCGAGAGCAGTCTCTAGTCAACTTGAAGAATATAATCACAATATTTTCGCTTGTGTAACAAGGCTCCATGCAATTTAAAAACAATCATTCTCATCGACATTGCCTGTCAGTGTCAAAAATAATGGAGGTGTAGTGATAGAGAGAAGCCATAAAGATCTGGCAAAGAATTTGTTCACACAACTCACTGAGAAAGCTTCTGAAAATGTGGATGGATATTCTGGAAAGATATTGAAATCACAGTTTTCACCAGTGCAAGCATGGAAAATCAGGTTTCAAGCATGAATAGCAAGGTGGTTCCGCATCATATATATGTTTTGGAATGTCATTAAAAAGATTGCCTTGGCTAGTAATCATGGCAATGTCATTACTGAATTTTATGTTTTGGAACAGAGAGAACAATCATGAACCAGAAACCTTCTTTGTGATCTCAAACACCATATTTGGCGATGCAAGAAGTGAAACTTCTGAGGATGATTCTGTGTTCAGGAATAGAGAAGTTACTGAAGCAGCAACATCAGATGCTTCATCCGCATATTCTCCAATTTTTGTTAACCTGGAAATAACTTTTATGGAAAGAAGATGCAGCTAGTGATCAAGGAGCCATCATACTCTCTGAATTCAACTACATCAGAAAGAGGCCATCCAAGAAGGAAAAGAGGTTGTGGGCCAAAAGCAACATCCTTTGTATTTGACTGTGGTTGTCGACGGGTAGGATCTTCTCGGTCACAAGATCGATGGCCCATGGGCTAGGCGATTAGGTGGCCATGCCACTCTCACATGGGAGAACATGGCATGGCAAGACTTCCCACCTCATCAATGACCACCACTCTAACAAAGAATACAGTGGACGTTGTACAATAGTACAACAAGTCAATTCTCTACAAATGTGAGGATGCTGTCTAAATGTGAGGATGCTGTCTCTTTATACATTGGTTATTAATTTCAAGGACTGAAAAATTATCATAATTTATCTTTCTTATGATGTGAGACCAATAGGTTGATGAATTTTAACATTTTGCACAATGTAAAAGGATGCCCACGTGGCAACTACTGCCCACGTAAGCAAGATCGGTACCGATGAGTACTACGACAAAAATAGAGGTTCAAGGCTGATAAAACAAAGTGCCCCCACACCATGTGCACTAAACACCCCATTGCTATCATGGGCAATAATAGTTGTGAGATCATGCCATAAAGCCTAGATAGGCCTAAAGTTCTCTGTGAATTCAATTTGGTGGACTTAGGAGAGCAGGGCTTAATGATATCCACCGACAATTCGTAATGGTTTTTTGGGTGATCAGGATCCTAATTCTTGGGGTTAGGTTCATAATTGGTTGCTTAAGCAGGCTAGTTGCTTCATATATATTGCATAAACTTGTCATATAATACTAGACTGGTATGAACAAGTATGAAATAGATGAAGGAACTCGAAGCTAAATGAGACTGAGCAAAGTCACATGGATACAGATTCAAGAAGGATTAAAATGTCCCAAACTAAATCTGTGCAATTGTTTACTCCTTCTGGGTCTACCATCATGTGCTCTCTTCACTGTGGATGCTGACTTTAAGCAAAGATAAGATACCAGTTGGAGTTACTGTGCACATCACCATGTTACAATTCCAAATGCATCGAGCGATTCCTGACTTGGATATGCTTAGGGGTTGGGTGTGTGTGTGTGATGGTGCCACAAGAACAAACAGCCCTCGTGGTAACATGAAGCCTTGTGTAACCTACAGTGGAGCAACAATGGAACAAGAAGTTCTCCAACCTAGTGGATGGAATGACGATACCTCATCTTGTGTGTTCGTGAAGCAAGGCAGTGGATTGGAGTGCACAATGTCTCAGTCACTGAATGCTGTTGCAATCTATTCCATGTGAGGATGCACTTGCACTGCTAGGAGAAACCGTCGACCTTGACTGAAAAGAAAACACAGCGCCTGCAATACTAACTGACAACCCATGTAGATAGAGAGAATTTGATAATGTCGTGATGCTGCCATTGCACCGAAGTCTAATAATACAGCCATGTCTTTAGCTTTGTTGGCTGCTAATGTTCCTCTAAAGTAGTTTTGTCTTTTCCTTGAGGGCGTGGCGGTTAATTGAGTGCAGTAAGCAGAGTGAAATGGAGCCTTAAGAAAACACTTAGCGTCCCTTAACTAAATCCAAAGTGACTAAATTGGAGCCTTTGATTGGCCCTACAAGTGTCCCTTCCCACATCATTCATTTCTAATGCCTTTAAATTCCTCATTACTTTCTCCCGTTTCCTCAATAATAACATCGAGAAAATGGCAGCATTCATGGTGCTCTTCCTCACCTTGTTGTCTTGCAACGTTCTCTGCTCTTCTTCTCGCACTTTGCCTTCAAAATCAACTGTTGCTGCGGCAGCAGTGGAAGATCCTGAGTTAGTGGTACGAGAGGTACAAAGGTGAGTTTTGTGGCCATTGTCATCTATTTCTTGGTCTGCGTACTTTTCATATATTTTCATTGATTCTGATTTGGAGTTACTAAAATTTAGGAGTTTGAACATGTCACGGCGGGAACTGGGGTACTTGTCGTGCAAGACCGGGAACCCGATCGATGACTGCTGGCGGTGCGATCCGGAGTGGGCCAAGAACCGGCAGCGGCTGGCGGACTGCGCGATCGGGTTCGGGAAGAACGCGATCGGCGGCCGCGACGGCGACATCTATGTGGTGACTGACAGCGGCAATGACGACCCGGTGAACCCCAAGCCGGGGACGCTACGGTACGCGGTCATCAAGGAGGAGCCGCTCTGGATCGTCTTCGACCGCGACATGACCATCAAGCTCAAGGAGGAGCTACTGATGAACTCTTACAAGACCCTCGACGGCCGCGGCGCCAATGTGCACATCGCCGGAGGGCCCTGCGTCACGGTGCAGTACGTTAGCAACATCATCATCCACGGCCTCCACATCCATGACTGCAAGCAAGGCGGGAACGCGTACGTGCGCGACTCTCCGGGGCACTACGGATGGCGCACGCTGTCGGATGGCGACGGCGTGTCTATCTTCGCTGGCACCCACGTGTGGGTCGACCACTGCACGATCTCCAGCTGCCGCGACGGGCTGGTGGACGCCATCCACGGCTCCACCGCCATAACCATCTCCAACAACTACTTCAGCCACCACGACAAGGTGATGCTGCTGGGCCACAGCGACGATCTCGCTGCCGACAAGAGCATGCAGGTCACCATCGCCTTCAACCACTTCGGAGAAGACCTCGTGCAGAGGATGCCAAGGTCGCTTACCATCGTCTCAAAGATCATGCTCTGTTTATCTGCTTTGATCTAATTTGGGGGGCGAATTGCAGGTGTCGCCATGGCTACTTTCACGTGGTGAACAACGACTACACGCATTGGGAGATGTACGCGATCGGAGGGAGCGCATCTCCGACCATAAACAGCCAAGGCAACAGGTTCCTCGCACCCAACGATCCGTTCGCTAAGGAGGTGACCAAGCGGGAGGAGGCGCCAGAGAGCGAGTGGAAGAAGTGGAATTGGAGATCGGAAGGGGATCTAATGCTGAACGGAGCCTTCTTCACTCCGTCGGGGGCCGGAGCATCGTCGAGCTACGCGAAAGCGTCGAGCTTGGGCGCGCGGCCGTCGTCGGTAGTCGACGCTATAACGGCGGCTGCCGGCGCGCTCACGTGCAAGAAAGGCTCCCGTTGTTGATTAATTAGTAGGAAGAAATTTGAATCGAGGAATATTTTTTATACTTTTCGTTTTTATTTTTTATGTTTTTATTGTGGGACCAACCTCGGCCTGTGAACCGAACCGAACCGATGGGTTGAAGGGAACTCACGCGGTTCAGAAGCTCAAAGTGCTGTTGTGTTGCTATACTATTTGAATTGAATCGAATCTTAGCTACTGGAAATATTGAATAAAATATCTTTTTAATGATTTTTTTTTAAATAAATAAAATATCTCTAGAGTTTTTTTGTATTTTTACTGTCCAACTATTTTTAGAATATATTTTAAATTTTTATTATGAATTTTCTAAGTCATCCAAAATGCTTCATTATAGCAAATAAACATTATTAGAAATTCATATTTAATTTTATTCAATTTTTAAATTAGCTAAACAAAACTCGAATCAAAATTTCATGCTTCGTTCAACTCTAGTCTATTTTCCTTTCCGTTAGAATTGAATTTGTCTTTATCGGGATTTTCTGAGAGGCAAACATGAAAAAACAAAAAACAAAAAAAGGGAAAATTTAATTAGTAGGAGAAATTAGTTGCATGTGAGGCAGCATGCAATTTTTGACTTTGGAGCAAGCAATGAACCAAGTTCTCGTTCTCCAGCGCCTTCTTGTCTCGGCTTTCTTTTTTATTATTATTATTAATTTGAGATCTGCCGTTTATCTTGACATTTTTTTCTCTAAGCATGATAGCAAAATAATTAATGCGAGGAAAATGGAAGATCCACAAAGAAAGCACTGAGGCAATAACTTGAATGTACTTCTCTCCGATTTAGATTGAAACATATTGTTCACGTGTGATAGAGTTTAAATGGGATAAAAAAAAATAATTATTTTAAAAAAAATTGACATATTTTTTTTGTGTCGATAAATAAACTCTAATTTTTTTTACTTTGAATTTTTCCTCTTTTTGAAGAAATGGATATGAAACAGTAATTCTTTTCATTCCCTATGAGATATGCAACCTAAGTGACCCTGAACAAGAAGTAACTAAGCTCCATATCAATCCGTCTCGTTGTGTTAGATTGCACTGAAAAGGATCAAAGGATCCGTGCCACAATGTAACCAGTAACACATCATTTTATAGTGGTCTTGCTGCGCATGACACCACTTGAAGGATGACTTTGGAAACTCATGCAATGAATGATGCACGGTTTGATTGAACTTCTCGAACAGAATGTCAGGCTTCAACTTAAGCATGCAACTACTTGTACCATGCTTAAATGCAACTAGTAAAAGGTGATCATTCTTTCGATGTGACATTTTGTTTTAAAAAACAGTTGAATAAAACATTTTGGAACCAACCTTATGGAGCACCCAAATGGGTTCAAAGTTCATTAGCACAAATTAATAGCGATGTTCTCATCAATTCAAAGAGCTGCATTTGGTAGGATGAGTTTTCGCAAGTTTTCAAATTTCCAATCTTTAACTCCCAGAGGTAGAAAAAACAATGGAATCAAGCATGAAGTTTTAAATAATAATAATAATCAGCAATTCTCTGTGCAAACACCAAAAATCTGTGTATTATTGTGTTCCCTAAAAAGTTTTACATTGAACTACATAAAAAATGTTGCGAGACACTAATCGTAGAAAAAGTGGATTAAATCCAATTTATTAGTGTACAGTAACAGTTCATAAAAAAGAATTAATCATTTGGGATTAAACTTACAGTAGATTGATAGCTTCCTTTGTTTACCAGCATAATCTTTTCATTTTGGTTCCCAATAAAAAATAAAAAACTGTAGTCTTTCTCTGGAAAGCTTCAGACCGTCAAATCCAATCGGAAGGCTAAGTGATCCACGTAATCGTATTCCTCACATAGGAAATGTGCCTGTTAATTTGATATGCTCGAGGGTGCGACGGAGGCCATACTGAAGAACGGCTCGGTTACCAGCTCTGAAACCATCTCCGTATGCGGGTGATGTGTCGGATTCAATCTGGTGCTTAAAAAAATCTCCAAGTTTTCTCTCAAACTGAGACCTGAAACCCTTCTTGGATGATGTGGAAGAGGAAGACGTAGATGCAACGTTACTGCCAGAACCTCCAATAATCTCTGAATCCAGCCACATATGTGCTAGAACCTGGCAAATCCCTTCTTCAACTTCTTGACTAAGGGTCCGATAGCCTATAAGGCAATGAGATGGGCAGACAAATTAAAAGAGAACAAAAACAAATTCATTTTTTTAGAAGCTCACAAAATATTTTCCAGCGTGTCAAATTTTTTGTAATTTAAAATGGATAATTCTTTTCATGACTCTTTCATCACACAAGAAATCAGTATTATCCAGCTGCGTGTGTGTAACCCGAACAATCCGAGCCAAAACAGTATATCCAAGAAAAGTTATAAACCGGTCATTTTGAGCTGGTAGCTATAGTTTAATACACAGGAAGGGCAAGCAGTGAGCTAAAATCTGATCCAATTTTTTTAAGACTTCAACAAATTAATTTCACATAGATTAAAGTGTTGGGTGAAAATTTATAATAAATGAATTCATGCTTACCCAAGTGAGAACATGAAGACACTTTAGATTTAAAATCAGCATTAACTACCTACCTTTAAGTCGGAGCCATGCGTGCATCATCTCATGTGCTAAAATGGATCCTGTTAGCAGTCTGTACAAACAAGAACAGAATAAGTTCAACAAACGTATTGAACAACATATCACTTGCGAACTCAATCAATGATATTCTATCTAAATGGCTAACTTTTCTGTAAGTTATCTATCCTTTTGGTAGCCTATTGCAAAAGGTTGACACTTGACAGGACATTCTAAAGAGCTAAAATCATTTCCAAAGGAAAACAATGTGCATTTTGCAATACCTTGGGAGACCATACAAAATGAGAATTGCAGTTACTTCACATCGACGAGTCAATCTATATGGCTCTGTTATCATGTCCATGACTCTGTTTCCAGCCCCAATCCTTGGTCTCCTTAAAATCTATCCACATTGAAGTTGTATTGATGAAAAAAGTTAAGGATGAAAAATAAAATAAAATAATGCAACCTGAATATCACTGAACCAGGAATCGAATAAACTAAGTCAGGTGAATAAGGTTTCTACCGTGCTAACAGTCTGTTCCTCAGATAGGCAAAGGCCTCTTGTTTCTGGGAGGCGATGATGACCCTAAATCAAAGAAAACCAAACTTCACACTAAATTCTGAATAAATAGTGACAACAATTATTCCCGTGCAATTAGCTCACATGTTTCTCTCCTTCCATGGCCTCATTTAGAGCTTGTCTCTCAACAAGAAGCAAAGGAACCTGCTGCTCAATTTTCATATTTAGGCCTTCATAAAATTCCTGTATATCAAGATATAGTGGTTGGCATTCACTTGTATCCATTATTGAGGAATCGAGGCACTCTAAGCAGAGCTTCCTCCCATCATCTAAAGTGACATACTTTGAGTCTCTGGGCTGGCATTTGCACAAAACAGAAGGGAATAAAATACCACATAATTAAAAAACATTATTCAAACATACTGAGAAGATAAAAGGTATTTATGCCAACAGAGAAAACCATTATTAATATATTCTATCCAAGTAAATACATTTTCTAAAACCTGAAGATTGATATTAGAAACTTAAAACAACCTCCATTCTTTCACAACTGCAGCATCTTGGTGTACCATCCATCTCATGAGAAGGACAATATTTCTGCAACCAGAAAGGATGTGCCCTGTACTCAATAAGGCCATTCATATTTGTTGGTATCTGAAAAAAAAATCATGATAATAGGCTATGCATTAGCCAAAATTTCTTAAAAGGAAAAGCTCATTATGAAATTCCTTAATATAGCTGCAGCAGAATTTGAGACTCGGCATTCAAAAGTTAACCTACATAGCGAGACAGGTTTAGATTTCAAAAGCATGGCCTTTCATGGTAAATTGGATTGACATGTAATCATCTGTTTATATTTTGTTAATCTTCATGAGCAGTAATCGGGGTATCATTGCAGAGGACAATTGATGAGAAACTAAGATACTTCGGTTGGTAAAATAACAAGGACAGTATTTCCCACAACATGATATAAAAGGTTCTTATCAGTAGACAGTAACTTTAACATCAACTGACAAGGAAACATAAAAAGGCCAAATTGTTGAACCTAAGCTACCTACAGAAAGCAATCAATGCTTGGCCTAACTTTATTCAGTGCGGTACTATAATTAAGAAACTGCCCGAGAAGAAAAGTGAGTTGTGTTATTATTATGTAGCAAAATAGAATCCAAATTTTAATTACGAGGATAAATTGACATGTAACACTTAGCAAATATAAGAATTATCTAGATAAAAAAGAATCCCAGTTTACTTTTCCTTTGTTTTCTTCTCTCAGATCACTTCATTGTATATTAATACTCTGCAACCTTGTCTTCATTAATAAAGGGGGTGCTGAGGGTTTTCCTTCCTCTTTTCCACAAAACGAGGAAAAAACACATTAAGGTTGCAAACTTGAACTATGATTAAACATGACCTTTGTTAAATAACAGTAGATATGAATTGATTATTGGATGCAAACAGAAGTATGACATTTGTTTTTGTTTGAATAAATAAACAAATAACCAAATTACCAGTGACCAAATTCCAATTCTACCTTTGGTTATATTTATCCGTCATGTTTAGCAAGGAAACTTTTGTCTTGATTTGAATCTAGTATCAGAAATAGAGTTGTTTCCACTTTTTTATTTCTCGAGAAAAGCCCGTGATACAGGCCTATTAGTTTATTAGGTAGAGGTTCTTAAAAAAAAGTTTAATCAAGTGATGAAAAAGCTCAAATAGTTTGACAGAAATCTGCAACCAGAAAATTTCTTCTTGTTACCACGGAAACTGTGGAATTTAGCAGTCAACAAAGTGTCTGACGTCTTAGCGAGATGAGGTGACCATGCTAACTAGGCTCCAGACAATGACACAAGTCTTTCTCTTACTTAGTAATTACTATTCATGTTCCACCACAAGTCAACCTTAGATGTCTTGAAAAGATGAACATATTGAGTAATAACTACAGATTCTGCAACATGAGACCTTAAGCTTCAAGTTATTGAATATTATATAATGATGAGTTAATCGGAATAAACAAGTCCAAGCAATAAATATCCTTTGCAGATAACAATACAAAATGTCCTTTCTTTTATAGAAAGCAAGTGGTGAAATGTCCTTTCTCATAATACATTACTATTATTTGAACTTTCAACAAAATAAAGACCAATGATCTTTTTCTAATTCTCATTATTTTATTCCAAGGATTTTCTAGAAAGATAAGTACTCACAAATTGCTTGCATACGTCACATTTGGGATGATAAAGCTCCTTGTAGCAAGATTTATGGTATGGAAAATTCCCAGACATGGAGAACTGTAACAAGAAGATGAAGAATGGTGATTTGGTGAGTATTAAATATTGTCCATGTATACATATAATACCATCACCATTAATACTTACCTCATAATCAGATATTGGCTGTTTACAGGAATGGCAACAAAAACATTCTGGATGCCAATAAGCATCCATGCAACTAAGAAAACGCCCATGGCCAATCTCATTATTACATCCAGCGCACACCCTACAGCATCAAGGTATATAATGATGAGAAACAGGAAGCATAGAGTTCGAATCATTTGGTACTGGACTATAGTTACGAAAGGAAACCAAGAGACACAGTAAGTGCAAGCAATGGTATTTTTTCAATTAAAATGTCATGGTACACTGAAGTTTGAACTAGAGACATACAATTTAATAAAATGGATTAACACTGTTCAACAACTTTGGTTTTGAAATTCAAAATTACTTAACAAGATAGGGTCATCAAACTTGTCTCTTTGTTAACTTTTCTTCTAGTATTTACCAACTGGAATAATAGGAACATTTGATGATTCACCATGATTTGAAATCCTAAAGCTTTTTCCTTTTGCTCAAAGTTCGCGCGGTGATAAAGAAATGTGTACTTGAAAAGATAATGAAACATACATGTATGTTGTAAACACAATTAACATATACAGTGTATGGTGTACGAATTTTTCAGAATGGCAGAAAATAGGATAAAGTTCTGGCATTCAGACAGTTTAGTAAACTGTATACTTGTTATAAAAATATGCACTTGTATTTGACTAACGATCCAGTAACTTTTTCTATTAGTCTAAAGGTCAACAGAAGTGAAATTAAAGTCTAAAATTTTCTTTTCAAATTGAATTTTATTTGGTTCTTTCCACCTATATGCAATTATCTTGTACCAAATTAGATTCCTGATATTACCAAGTAAAGTTGTGAATTGGCGAGTATATAAAAACAAGCCATGAGTTCCAAGTTTTCACCATTTGGTCAAGTGTTATTGTCTAATCCCCACTATGTGATCAAATACACATTGTTGAATCCCTAGTTGACTATTATGGCAAACAAAACAAAGCAACATCATGGAGTAAACGCCATGGCAATGGTGCAATAATCACATCAGGCTCATCACGATCAATTTTACACTCGAAACTGATTACAGGTGTTATCAAATATGGTATACAACTTAACCAAAAACTGATAAGAACGCTTTGATTATGTTATCTGACCAAACTAAACATCACTCCTGTACAACCCATCCGAAAAAGAACTCGAGAAAGAGAAACAACAGATAATATATATTACACATATCATATAATATCTGTTCCATTCCAAATCTCTGATGCTCTTGAGAATGAATCAATATTTAAAATAGACCAGGTTTAGAAGCAAAATCACCTGAACCCTGATGAGAAGACAAATGGCATTGGCTGAAAAGAATGACCATTTTCTCGAGGAGGAGAATATACATTAAGACTTTCTTGTAAAGCTCTTGCAAGCTGCTCATCTTCCTCCAAGCTAGAAACATTTTCTAACAGAAAGCAACGATTAAGAAACCAAATCAAATTTATAGGTAGGATGTTGACTATTATTAACTATTAAGGCATCATGGAATCTTCCAATAATATTATGGATTATCCAGAAGATTTCAATCTTTTAATAAAATTATGCATTGCTCGAAAGAAGAAACTCACAAACTTTAATATATCAGTATCAAGAAAAGATGAATTCTAAAGAATAATCAAAGAGAATATAAAGAAACCATCTCATCAAGAAAGATCATGCATTTTAATCCATTCTAACAAAGATAAAAAAAATTAAAGATAAAAAGGAAAAAGATTAAAGTTAAATTAACTGAAAGAATCTAATTGTTGTTATTCCCAATGAAAATTCGAGATAAAAGATATGGTTGTTAAACTTATCGATGCAATGATTGCTTAAACTAAAATATCATCACTATTTTCAACAGAAACAACCCCTCACATGTTCATCACAAGAAATAATAATTTTAATAGGAAAATTCCCAAATAAATGTGCCTAAAAGTGCTTTTGAAATGCAATTTAAAATAAATAAAAAAAAACATTTCAAATGTCTCAAATTTCAGTTTCACAAACACTGGAGAACATACGAGAGTTATAGCACATGCATTTATTAGGTTTCTTATAGTTAGCAAATGAATACAAGATATTCTCACCAAAGAGTATACACTCCCTATTTTTCACTTAATAAATTTTATGATTAGAAAAACTGAATCAATTAAAGTGGAAGATACAAACCAAGTGATACTACCATAATGATATAGTTAAAAGAAATGACCTGTGTATTTGCAAATAATGACCTTGCATAGAGCACCAAGCACAATGGTGGAATAGATCCATATAGCCAGCCACAAATGATTACAATAATGCAACTTATTGTATAATCCAGTACATGCTCTAGTTTATTTGTTTAAGTATCTTATGAATCCACTATAAAATCGATGCAGATGCCAAGTCAAAACAAGAATAAGGGTTTCTTTATACCTTGATAATCAGCGTAAAGTATCTAAACGCTACGACATATATTTTAGTATTAAGTATTGCATTGAATTCAATGGGATAAGATCGAGGACCAGCACAGTTCTTGATGATGGTGCTCTCACAAATCCACTACCAATCTATATTTGATTCCTAATTACCAAATATGCATTGCTAATGAATATAGACAAGAGAGATGTGTCCGAGAAAGGCAGATGTGTTGATTTTCCTATAGTTCTCAGAACCACAAACACCAACTAGTAGTCTGATTTGGATAGACCTATCCAACTAGTCCACAAGTATAGATCAAAAAACTAAAAAATGGAAATCTGGTTCAACGTTTTAACAAAGCACAAATCTGGCATATTGTCACCTGTGGTTAATTAGGTTTGATCTGTTTTTCAACACATCATTTTTGTTTCTAGTTTGGGTTGGTTCAAGCCTAGATTTGAATCCTAGTTGAAAAGGAGTAATGCAAAAAATGGAAACACATATGAGCATAAACAACAGGGAAAGAAAAGAGGCAATCTTTTGCATTCTGGAATAGTATTATTATGTATACAGAAGAAGATTTGAATGAAAGATTGTATGGCGAGATATGTTATTGATACAACATAGGATAGCATAGAACTTACCTATCGGTTTTGCCTTTTTATGCTCTTCTTCAGATAAGGAAAGTGCAATTGCACGGTCTATATCTTCATTTTCATAGTCTGAGAGGGGATACTGTGTTCCCTGCATTTGTGATATAAAAGATTATTCATGTTAAGAATTTAGTGGTGAAAAAAATACATTTAAGTACCAAAAAAAGAATTGGTTTCCTCATAGCTGTGTCAAACAGTAAGTGATCTCAAGAACAACCTGCTTTATTTTTTTAGAAGAAAATAGCAAGTGGCTAGAGCTGGTTATGCAAACTATTTCCTGAGTTCTGTGATGATATTTGTGCATTTTAAAGTAAAGAATATGAAGACTCTTCGTCAAGTTGTTCATACAACTGTTCTCCCATCTATCCCTTAATCTACTCCAAATTTCTGATTCTAGGGTTATTGCTCTGCCCTAACAACAAGAATTTCACAACCAGGCCCACAAAACGTGAAGTCCTTCAGTTCATATTGGTCCCAGAAAAAAAAATTGGTGTGACAGACATGGAGGATACACTATTTCTTCTCACAATAATTGTCCTAAACATAGTCCAGATATCTGTAGAGATTTGCTACATGGACAATCACCCATGTATGGTTGATGTAGTTAAGGTAGATAAGGAGCAATATCTGATACCATGTCAAGAAAGATTGCAATGAATATTTGAGCCTGCTATGATTACCCACACATATATACTAATGAATAAGGCCAATAAGCACACCTTAATAGACCCTCAACCTCCTCAATAACATGTTTCATTGAGTTAATATCAAATTTGAAAAATTTTATTTTTATCATGGAAGGAAATGGAATAATGAGATCATGTGGCAAAGAAGCAATAGGCAAGCTGAAACAAATTGTTTGATAAAGGAGGAACAAGAAGTTTAGATTCTTGTATTTACCACTTACCAAGGAATTAAATGGTTCATTCCAAACTCCATCATCTCCATATCTGTCATGATATTGCCCCTCTGATACTCTATGGCTGGAGCCTTTAAAAAATTTGCTCAGCCAACCCATAATGTGTATGCTATCTTAACATTCCTGCTGCAAATTATGGTTGCATATTATACACCCAATCAGCATAATACAGCATAGGCAAGTCAAAATTTCAGAAACAATAAACTATTCAGGAAACAGTGCATGATTTGATTAAATATTTGTTAAAAAAAACATAATCAAAAGTATGTGGTAGAGAAGCACATGTCAAAAAAGTAAGAATTTAGTGGTTGATCGATATAGTGACTTGCAGGAGTGGCATGTTTTCACTGGTAAAGCCAAAAATTTCTAGTACAAGATAGATCATAAAAGTGAAACTAGGTTTAAATACATAATGATAATATCAAAGCATAATCATTTATCAACAAAATAGAAATATTTCTCCTGTAACTCTTGTTTATTGTTCAAAGTTTATTATCAACTTTTTTCAAAATTCTTGTGGGATGAAATGGCCCACTTTGTATAATGTGGTACCTACCACTTGCATGTTTTTAAAGAAATTACACATCGATGTTAAGAGTGACAAGGATATGGAGGCCTGATAAGTTCTCTAATCACAAACTAAATTATATTATAAAATGGCATAAGTTGCCTATTATGCACATGGGGCTCACGTTATGAAAAACAAAACCAATTTCTCTTCAACTGAAAGATGAAATATCTCAAACAGTAGTTTTCCTCCAAGAATGTCATATTAGAAAATGACATGCACTTTTAACAACAAAAAGGATAAACAAGACAAAATAATGGAACTTTTGATTGCCTGTTTCGGAGATCTAGACTACTACAAGTTATTCGCCAACATCCAAATAGCATATTCAGATTCCTTGAAGAATTTTTGGCTTGAACCCGTGTAAAATAATTACTTTGTTCTTTACAGAAGACCACGATTGGAAATCGAGCCGCTGGGTACATACAAGGGATCAGCTATCACGCGGGACGCGCTGAAAAAGGGTAATCGTGGAGCAAAGATCTGCACATCGAAGGTCATAACGCACAAAAAGGTTAAGCACAATCATCGTCGTAGTTCTGTTCGATGGGAGCATCGCGGCCAAAGCTAATTAGAGGATTCGCAGCATGAGATGCGGAAAAAAGGAGACGTCCAACTGTCAAAGAATATCTGAATCTCGTGGTCGAGGATTGGTATTGGGCAGAAACCCTAACGTCTCTAATCGCAAGTGGGGGCTGCGGCGGGAAGGAATAAAGGGAGGAATAAGGACGGAACGAGATTAGTAGTAGGCGGGGAATACAATACGAGGAGAGAGGTGAGTACCTTCGCAGAGATCGCCGGCGGAGCAGAGGAGGAAGAGAACGGCTTCCTCCTTCGCTTATCGGGGCAGGACGAAGGGATGCGGACAGTTCACGTTAGTCAGGAGAGAGACTCTCTCTCTATATCTCTCTTTCCCTCTCTCCGTAGCCGGCAGGTTTGACGTGATTGCGCATCCGGGACCGCCACGGAGTGAGTCGATTTTAGATTTAAATACATCGACAACGCCGAAGCTTTTTCTTATAAATGAGATTTAAATACAATCATCGTATTATCATTTATATTTCAATAAAATTTATTTTATTTTATTATTATTAATTAATTTTTTTTTAATCTTTCTCTTCTATATTTAATATGTGTATTTATCATATTTTTCACATCACTTAACTGGAATATTTATTGATTATCTAAGTTGTTAATAAATAAGCATACAATTACAAAAGAATAAGAATTAAGTTGAATAAGTTATACCTCTTGATCTTCTATTTTATTCTCTTCCTCCTCTTGAACGTCGTGTGGGCGACGATCCACCAAGAGTTGAAGCCTCCTAGACCACCTAGCCTCCCTTTCCTTGCTTCCTCCAACCAAAAGGGGAAAACTCTCCTCTACTCCTTGCTTGTACCAACCTCCTCTACTCCAAGAGATGAAGAGGTGCCGGCCCTAAGAAGAGAAGGAGAGGAAGGAGGAGCCGGCCAAAAGAAGAAGAGAGAAATCAAACTCTCCACCCTTGTGCCGCCGGCCCTAAGGGAAGAAAAGAATCATCCCAAGTGCTTGCTTGCTTGCCCTTTATAAAGGAAGCAAGGGGAGAGGGGGGCCGGCCAAGGAAGAAAAGGAAAAGCCAAGGAAGAAAAGGAAAAACCAAAACTTTCCTTTTTCCTTTCTTTTCTTTCCCCTATTGCCGCCGGCCACTTAAAGGAGAGGAGAAGAGGGAAGGCTAGCCAAGAGAAAGGAAAGAAAACTTTCCTTTTCCTCTTGATGTAGCCGGCCACCT